>JAEAOA010000594.1:0-236700 GCA_016746295.1 Potamilus streckersoni | reverse complement strand
TCACCCTCTCTGCTGCTTCGGTAACTATTGATAGAAAAGACTGAAGTTGTTTACTACAAGGTCATTGAATTCTCACATTAGTAACCAAAAAATTTGCTTAAATTCGTATGTCTTTGAAAAATCATTATTTATTTAATAAATTTGTGTACTCTTCAGCAGGTGACATTAGCGTTGATAGTGAGGTACATGTGTTGCCAGGTCAGTAACATTTTCGTCAATGAATCTGCCAATACTTATCAAAATATAGTCCAATACATGTCAAAATATAGTCTAATACATGTCAAAATATAGTCCAATACATATTCAAATATAGTTGACATGCAGTGTTTTACTGTTATCATAAATTCATTCGCTCTTTCCTCTTATGGGATAAGGCTTGTATCTCTTTTATATAACTTTGTATTTTTTTAATCTTTAGTCATCTGTTATTCATATAAATGAGAAGAGAAAGAGGTGGAGGAAAAATGAAATTCCCAAAATATCTTCTGACAAAAGGCCTGTCACAGAACGCAATAATACATTTGATAGTTATGCTTTACTTTATACATTTAAATGAAAACTGCAAAAGGAAACTGAAATAGTTTTGTGTTTTAATCTCATGGTGTCGACATTGCAACAGTCAAATGATCAGTTTACTTCTATTAAAATCCTGACCGCTCATACCAAAGATTTCTAAAATAGCAGCTGCCTCTCTATGCGATCAAAATTAAGAGGTTAGTGGTCGGCCTGGTGTCAGAATAATGTGATTGGGTGAGACAGCATGCTACACGTCTCTGGGATGATTCTCCAGATTTAGACATCACTATAAACTGCTACACTTCAGACATAGTAGCGATATGACTGAGAAATTTAAAAGCTAAGTTAAAACTCCATAATCACAAACACACACACATTAAAATCCTTTAAGAAGATCTGCTGTGGTGGACACTTGTTTTATATATTCTGTCTGATTTGTGTGTCTTACCTTGTATGGTTTTCTAGGTTTAGTTGTTACCCGAATATTTTCAAATCTTTTCACTTGAATTTTATCAATGCCTCATACAATTCGCTTCCGGTAACTCTCCCGGCAAAGTAAACTGTGATTGAAATATAATCTTGAAGCAGATACAGTTGCATTCAAGTGTAATATTCAGATATCTTTATACAGCACATGCCTTAACTCTGTTCTAGTCATGTGTACTACTCAAATATCTTCACACAGTTTATATGGTCACGTGTAATAGTCAGGTATCTTTATACAGTACACATCTTAAAGCTGTTACAATCACGTGCAATCATGAGATAGCTTTTCACGGTACACGTCTTAATCATGTCAAATACTGTGTAGCAGTCGAATATGTTTATACAACACACGTCTTAAGGTTTTTATAATCCGGTGCAATAAGATATTTTTTTTACACAGGACACATCATCCTAAAATTTGAAATTGTTTTGGTTCTTTGATGCTTAATCGACATATCGATAATGACGAAACCTTTCGACACTCGTCGTTCAATTATCGTTTATTAATATTTATGGTGATTCGGGCTGACCAATCATTATCCAAGTCATTACATAGTAACACTTGAAAGGATTTTTATTTCAGAGTTTTGAAGAACGAAAAGAAATGAACACGCTGTCTGAATTTGGCCTCTTTTTCTGTTACGAGTCTATGCTCTTAAAATAATTAGCGGAAATGAGAAAAAACAACAAGCTTTGAAACTTTTTAACAAATGATTTATTGTTCTAGATTCCAAAACGAAAATGAGAAAAGTGAAATTAGGTTTATCAAATTAAATCCAAAAATATTCCAAACATAGAAGACACAAGTCCTACTAATAAAACTTCCCGAATAAAACTCAGTCCAAATCCCAAAGAGATTTAAAATTGAAGAAGCTGTCTTGACTGTCATGGTCTGCTTTGTACTGATGAATCGACAGTCTCTTGTTGAATCACATAAATATCATTCCGGGTTTGAATTCATTATAAAATCCAATGAATATCTTTATTCAATGATTGTGTCAGAGCATTTTTGTACTTCCAAAGAAAATGTTCACTTGAAATCAATACTTTAGAAAAATAAATAAAACCAATCTAAACTGGTCACAACATAACACAACTTAAAGAGCTAAATGTTAAAGCACGACAGATAAAATTTTCAGTCCAAAATAGCATAGTTATCTGTTTAAACTCGGGTCAAAAATTAGAAATTTCTAGAAACAACTATTACCGAAGTGGAAATTAAATTGATAGAATGATTTAATGAGCATTGTGTATATAGAACATAATATCCCGTACAATTCACTTTAGAATCCCCAAATCTCAGATCCAAGTCAACATGCTTACGTTAATTATAATTTGGAACAATGAATCTATTATTAGATGTTTACATTAAAAAAATAAAAATAATAAAACGTCAATCAGGCAAAACAGGACTGAAATCAATTATGGGCAAGATGAAGTTCAGTAAATAATGTTATACTACAATAACATTTAATGGAATAAAAAAAATAAAAACTAGCAGACAAAATATTCAAGTAAATATATATAACACGTCTTTGAGAAAGGTCTTTTGGCTCATATGCAGTTGCAATTTCAAATGGTTTGTGTAGATACGTACCATAACATTTTAACTTTTATAGAAGAAGATACCTGAATTTTATTGAAGTTAGTTTCTTGTAACAGTACAGTACTAGCCGTCTCAGAAAATAGCTTAAATTTAGTATTTATGACACTTAGTTGATTTTGCTTCTTGCATTGCTAACAAGTTAGAATTGATTTTGAATGTCGTAAAATATGTATTTAATGTGCGTAGTCCAGAACGGAGAGCTTGAATACTTTAAGTAATATAGATATCAATGATCTGTGGGAACTCTTCAAGTAATATAGATATCAAAGATCAGTTTGAATTTTTTAAACAATGCAGTTTTCAATGGACAGTATTAGCTTTTAATGGACAATGTGAACTATTTAGATAGCACAGACATCAATGGACAGATTGACCTTCTTTTAGGAACACACACACACACACATACACACACACACACATATATATATATATATATATATATATATATATATATATATATATATATATATATATATATATATATATATATATATATATATATATATATATATATATATATATGTATATATATATATATATATATATATATATATATATATATATATATATATATATATATATATATATATATATATATATATATATGTGCACAGTTTCAACCCTTTAAATACATATATAAATGGAATGTTTCAACGATATATATATATATATATATATATATATATATATATATATATATATATATATATATATATATATATATATATATATATATATATATATTGACAGTTTGAACCTTTTAAGCAATACAGATATCAATGAACATTTTGAAAAGTAAGACATATAAATAAACATTTTGAAAAGTAAGACAGACATCAATGAACAGTTTCAACTCTTTCACTATCACAGATTGCAGTAAACAATTTGAATATTTATCTTACATGTATATCAGTGGAGAGTAAAAAATAACACACACACACACACATATATATATATATATATATATATATATATATATATATATATATATATATATATATATATATATTTATATATATATATATATATATATATATATATATATATATATATATATATATATATATATATATATCAATAAACAGTTTTACTCTTTCACTTACACAGATATTTGTTTACATCTTGAAAAGTAACACAGATAAATGAATAGATTCAACCCTTTAGCTAATACATATGTGAGGGGATAGTTTGATCTTTTTTAGCCAACACAGATGTCAATATACAATTTGAGCTCTTCACGCAACACATATCAATGGACGATATGAACTCTTCAAGTAAAATTGATATCAATGGATAATTTGAGCTCCTCAAGTAACATGTCAAGTGATAGTTTGAAATCTTTTATTAGCGCATATCTATATCAACGTTTATATAAAACCTGTTTAAAGTAATAGATGGTTAATACTGAAACAAATGGAATCGAAATGAAATTAGGTTGCAACAAGCATGCTTGAAGGTAGATCAATCTTTGTGGTTGGTGTATATATATATATATATATATATATATATATATATATATATATATATATATATATATCACAAAGATTGATCTACCTTATCTACCTTCAATATATATATATATATATATATATATATATATATATATATATATATATATATATATATATATATATATATATATATATATATATATATATATATATATATATATATATATATATATATATACCTATAGGTTTAAGTAACAGCAGATTTCAGCCTTCCTCTTCCTTTAGATAAAACGTTTGCTCTCTTATGTTAAAAGGACTATAAGCGTCAGCAGTATAGGTGGGAACTCTTAAGGCAGTATGATTAATATAAGGAAAAGAGTGGTGCGGCACTGTAAGGCAAAAATACAAATATGGTAATAGGGTTTTTAAAAGAAAAGATGTAGTCAGGCACTATAGGGCAGTATGGGAAATTTTACATTAAGCCTGTCTACAGACAAGAAGAATTGAACCGGGATGGCGTCACTATACTGGACATTGGCAACAATGTTGCAAGTTGCTGACCTCAATCAAGCGGAACAGTGGCAAGGGGCTTACCTGAATTCTGGTTACTCTAGGCACAAATAGACATTTACATAAAGACGTGGTTAGCGACTGGGTTAGAGACATAAACAAAGACACAAAATCTATATAGGGGTTTGGACCAAGACTAGGAACACCCACTCAAGTGGTTACATTATTTTTCAGCGAATAGGATTCCTTGTTTCGGTCCAAATCCCAACGTAGATATTTTTTTCTCACCCAATATTTTCCTTTGAAGACAAAAGAACTTTTCACTAGTGTAATATACAACACTTCCAAATGTCTACATGAATATCATTAATACAAATATGTTAATTAGGGCTGTGGTGTAAAGGTTGCATCATAAGTACACAGTTTATACGCGTGAGCAAAGAAAAATAACATAAAACGCCGCGTACTAATGAGATATTATCACATTTAATATATGGATGTTATTTGAAATTAACAATAAATAAAAAAATATTTTTGCAAGACACTGTTTCATTTTCATAATTTCCAATTTTGAACAAAAAAGTTATAATGAAACGTTACTGGGTACACAGCTGCACTGTAGTTATACTACGTACAAGCTGTAACGAAGAGTAATATGTTACATTTGATTATTTGTATGTCATTGGAGATCTGTGTCACTGTCGTATACAACTCTCCTTTTATTTGGTGGAGGTGAAACTGATTGTGACATAGGTGTTTTGTCCTTAATATGAATTTAAAATTATACTCATGTATAAAAGACCCTCCAAATACAGGCTCTAGGGGATAACAATGTACTAAACTTTCAAATTCATGGATTCTTTGAAATTTTTTGTTTGTTTGTTTGTTTGTTTTTTTTTTGTCATTGAAAGATGGGATGTAGTGCAACGGAATTTGCTCATAGATTAATGTGTTAACTAGTAAATAATTTGTTGTGGCTGGCAAAGTGCATTATTTGTCATTATATATTGGATGTACTTTTTGTTCAACTGGAGGCACAATGGAGATGCTTAATAAAGTTAAAATAAAACATTTTTGACAAAACATTTATGGCTGTTGCTAAGTTTTTGGTAGTTGATAAGTGAGTTTGTGAGGCTTTGAAGTGTACAGATCTATATGTGCATATATCAGTGTTTTTCTGTAATAGTTCATTTCACACAGCATTAAGAAATTATCCTATATGTAGCACATTCAAATATCAGGTCTGCGTCATTAAATATAGCTAACAGTATTATAATTTGATTTGCACGAAGTATCTAAAACTGGTTGGGTAGCTTTGGTTACATTTAATGAGGATGACCTGAATATGTACTGAGCTATGCCTGCATAAAACTGACCATGTTTTGTGGAAAGAACAAACCTGATACCAAAAAGCTCGACACTGCCAGCGTCTCTGTCTTTATCGGCCTCGAAATGTTTTATAGTATGTTCTAAAAGATAGATTGACCTCTTAAGTTACTATGATAATATATATTTGTTGTTTGAGTATAGAACAAGATAACAAGGGTTTTTCTTTTAAAAGTAGCTCTGAGCGGGTGGATACCTAAATTGAGACGATTGGTCTGAGATGACTAGAGTGAGAAAAGAAAAGTTCGATTAACAAAGCAGCTAGATTTATCAATGGGTGAGAAATAGACATATCACAAAGCATAGATACATGGACATTAATCAAGCACACAAACAATCGACTAAAAAAGTTTGTTTTAGGCAAGAGAAAAAGGCACGTTTTTAAATCAATTGAGTGGCCAAAAATATGGCCTTTGGGTTTCTTCTTCTTTTTCATCATCTTCATCATCCATATCATCATCATCATCATCATCATCATCATCATCATCTTTTTCTTCTTCTACTTCTTCATCTTCTTCTTCTTCTTCTTCTTCTTCTTCTTCTTCTTCTTCTTCTTCTTCTTCTTCTTCTTCTTCTTCTTCTTCTGATTTCTATATTTTCTTTTTCTTTGTCACCAGCATCTTGTCGTCTCCACTACATTCTTATTCTTTTTTTACTTCTCATCCTTTACATCCTCCTCTTCTTCCTTCACCGCTATCTCGTCCATTTTCTCCTTTCATCTTTTCTTTCTGTTTCATCATGTAATTTCCTTTTTGATCAGTGCGGGGTTTTTTCTTTCTCTTGCTCTTCTTAAATTGACGGTCTTCATCTTGACACTATGGGGGTTATAACTCCCATACTACACTCTACCATTCACAAATCGTCGAAGATCTGCTACTTGTTTATTTTCTCTAAAATGTTGCTGACAATTTGTTTATTAAATGTTGAAACTGGGACAGGCCAGGAATTTAAATTATGATGGCGTGCACCAATATTGTATGTGCCAGTTGTTAATGTCTGCAATCTGGACTGTTATTGCTCCTGGGGGAAGGAATAAGAGCCCCAACCCCCTAGGCTTAAAAGTCTCAAAGAGATGCTGCTAAATTAGCCGTTAGGTAGTGGAACAATGAATTCCTTACTAACTGAATGGAAGGCTGTCATGAGTGGAAATGGACCCTACACGCACTCATGTTAATTGAATGGGTATCAAATCTTAGGCGGTCCTCAGTGGGAATCGACCCAACTCGCACTCACGTTTAAAGCCGGAAATAAATCTACAGCGGAGTGACAGGTGTCACCAAATGCAGTATGTGACTCCAGTCGCGATTAGTCGGTGTCTATGATGACACGTCGAGGACTTCCTGTAGTTGGAATGGATGGAAATCGTTCCACATCTCAGTCCATGCACAGACGGCCGAGTGAGGAAAAGGTGGGAAAGTGGATCGTCAAAGCGAGGCAATGGACGTCATGTACGCTCCAAAACGGCGCTTCGTACTTATTTCAAATTACATACAGTTGTACTAATGGACATAAACATTACCAACAGCGTGTAGGCCACATATGCAATTAGCCAAATCCATAAAGGCTTTGAATTTTCCTCTCACATATCAATCAATCTTTCTAGTACATAGTGGACATCGTATTCAGGTTCCTAACAATGTTTGATTACTAATATGTCTAAGTAACATATAAACGGTTTGGCCAATATTAGGCATAAGGTTTAAATGTCGAACGGTGGTAATAAAAGGATCAAGTCAGGTATATGGATTTATCAAATAACAGGGATTCAAACCAAATTTGAGACCCCACATAAAATACAAGTTTGGCAAAAGATATATGACCTTTGTCTTTATCCAAGATTGCTGCAGCCGTCCTATTTCCTCGATACAGCTGTGCCAGGAATGCATCAATTCCGTGTCTTCTTCGTTGTTTGTTTTCAATAGGAGTGAAACGCTGTTGTTGATTTACTTTGCAACTGGTTTAACCAGTCGCAGTTCTTAATGACGAATTTTTCAATTTATATAGTTCAAGCATGGACACGAACGAAAACATATTTTACTAACTATCCATATCACCTACCAAACAATTCACAGATAGTAGTGCTAACCTAAAATATTTTTACAAGCAAGCACCCTAATACCTAACTTATGCGTGGACACATACACACGCACAAAAACAAAAAGCACACTCAAATTTACGCTTGCACAATTACTCATACATACACAAACACGCAAACACTATTTTTATATTTAGGGCCAAATGCTTTTGTTGAAGAAAAAACAAAATATATGCACACGCAAACAATATTTTTACTCTTTAGGAACAACTGTTGCTGTTTTTGCTAAATGAAAACAAACAGACACACGCGTACACAAATACACCAAAATTATTTTTGTGTTTATGGACAAGATATTTTAAGAAAACCCACACAAACACAAAAGCACAAACCCACAAAACTATATTTTGTGTTTAAGGACAAGAGTTTTTGCTAAGAAAACAATAAAATCATACAAACACAAATTTACTCGCATTCACCTAAAGACACACACAAGCACAGAAACACTATTTCTGTGTTAGGAGAAGTGCTATCAGTAAATGAAAAACAAGCACATACACAATAAATGTACGCATGCACACATACACACATAAACACGATCAAAAATACACGCATACAAACATATATACGCGCATGTATACAACACACACATATACAACCAATCCAAATGTATTTTGTTAGCTTGGAATGTAAGAGAATGAGAAAAGATCTCACGTAATAAACTATCTCTTTATATATATATATATATATATATATATATATATATATATATATATATATATATATATATATATATATATATATATATATATATATATATATATATATATATATATATATATATATATATATATATATTTATATATAGTACTCAACGATCACCTACTTCACTTCAAATGGTTATTCAATACCCTGTCCAAGATCAAAGATAAAAGTATGTGATATGAGTTGAATGTTTTAACGGCATGCATGATAATGAATAATACAACGTCTGACGAATGTTTTGATGTAATATGGGTGTTAATGTTTTTCCAAATTGTGTTCTTTTTGCGAGTGAAGGATAAAAATGTTTATGAGGTTTTTTTGTCAAGGTCTGTACGTAGATTAGGACGTATGTAGGTTTTTGTCGAGGTCTGCACGTAGATTAGGTCTACACGTTAGTTAGGACTCTATGTAGGTTTTTGTATAGGTTTAAACCTAAGTTAGGGCTTTATGAATGTTTTCCCGAGGTCTGTACGTAGGCTTGATTTGTACGTAGGTTAGGACTGTATGTAGGTTTTCTTGTCATGGTTTGAATATAGGCTTTCCTTTCAAGGTCTGTACATAGGTTAGAACTTTGTGTAAGTTTTCTTGTCAAGATCTCTATGTCCATTTTCTTGTCAATGTCAGCAGGTTTGTTAGAGCTGTATGTTAGTTTTCTTTTCATGGCCTGTTTGTATTTTTTCTTTTCAAGGTCTTTAAGTAGGTTAGTACTGCATGTAAGTTCTCTTATCAATATCTAAATAGTTGTTTTCTTGTCTAGGATTGTATGTACGTTTTCTGTCCAGGCATGGTTGTACGTCTTCATGGTCGGTACGTAAGTTTGGACTGTATCTATTTTTTTTTAATCAAGGCCTGTATGTAGGTTCTTAGTGGCTGTACGTGTGCGGCAGTCCCGCAAGTAATGAATAATGTATCGTAAATTATTTAGTTCTGTTAATCACACAGTTGCAAGCGTTTTTATTTCAACTTATTTTGTGAATCGGTGTCCACGTAGAAGCCACGCCTCATGGTTATAGGTTTTGAATGAATGTAAACAGCTGTTCAGAGTAACTAGTAATTAACTATATTACGAATAGCCTTAAACTTCGAAACTCAGCATCATACAAAGGAAACCTTCCAATATAGACAGTCTTGTATATACAAACACATTAGAACAAGTTCGACTTTTCTTGTAACTTCATGTATGTATTTTTGATACAATGTTTCATTTCATTGAATTTTTGTAGATATTTTAGTGTAATGGAAGTTAGCTAGTATTTCGGACACACACACACACACACACACATATATATATATATATATATATATATATATATATATATATATATATATATATATATATATATATATATATATATATATATATATATATATATATATATATATATATACAGGAAAATTAGGAGGAGCAGTTAATAACTGCCAGGTTTTTGAAAAAGGTATTTTAATTTTTTTCGCCAAAAAAGACACTTTACTAATGGTAAGGACAATGAGAATCAGCCTCAAAATATATGAATATTTAATAGAGTTGGCCACAATTGGTTCATACAGTAAGGATGGTTTAAAAATTAATCTTTAGAGAGCTAATCCTAATTATAAGTGAAAAATATAGAGGCATGTTTTGATTGATGGAATTTAAGTCCTTAAACAGTCTTGAGTTTGGAACACACATTACTAGAATTAACACCTGAATCTTTGATGCGGAATTAAAAGCTCATGTTTCAAACACATGCATGATTCTTCTACACAGATACATATTGGTTTATTCATGGGCACTCCGAAATGTTAAGTTATTGAAATGTTTATATCATGGTGTTTGCATTGGTTTACTATGGAAACTGAATTAGTACCGTGAGTCCTTAAGCACACATAAGTATAATAGTAAATATGGTACTGCATATATATATATATATATATATATATATATATATATATATATATATATATATATATATATATATATATATATGTGTGTGTGTGTGTGTGTGTGTATGTGTGTATGTGCGTGAGTGTGTGTACTGTGTGTTCTTGATAGTTACTAATATTCTTTCTCCCGTCAACAAATATTGTTCAAGATACCTAGCGCCTGTGAAAACAATACATATTCGCTGCGTTATCTCTTCTTAGAAACGAATATTTGTGATAACTGCAATTACATTCCTTGCACGTGTTTTGTGTGAAACCACGCTTTCACCTTACTGTTGATATAACTTTAAAGAGTCTGTCATTTTCAGCTGTTTTGCAGGAAAAATAAACTTGAGGTTAGGTCTCAGACTGCCTAATCAGATTACAGAAAGCTTCCAGACATGGTTAGTAATGACGATTGATTCTTGGAGTGTCGTAATGGCAAGTTTTCAACGGGAAATATCTTACTTAGCCCCAGTAAAACACTAATATTTATCTTAATAGATTTAAGATAGCGAATAACTGTAGAAGTAAAGAGAGATCTCATTCGATTTTGCATCAGAATGCAAGTAACATTCAGCATGACCTGGTAGAACCTTCAAACTATATGCCATATATATTATGTCACACATTCACGCAAGAATCATTCCAACATATGGACAGTATGCTTATTTCATTATTAGTTTAACAATTCAACAATCCCTAGTTGATTTACTAGAGGCAACATTCGAAAGTCTGTATTTAATATATTTTAACTGGTTGTTGTTGTTGTTGTTGTTGTTGTTGTTGTTGTGGGGTTTAACGCCATTTTTCAGCACAGGAAAGGCTATACATGGCGGTCAGTATTAGTGGTGGAGGAAGAAACCGGGAAATCACCGGAAAGAACCACCGACCCACGAGAAGCTACTGGCAAACTCTCTCACATATCCACATTCGCCGAATCTTAGACTCGAACCCACGCAGATAGAGGTGAGATGGCGGTGATCCGTAACGGACAGCGCTTTAGACCACTTGGCCACTCGGAATATAATATTTAACTGGAATATATTTAATAATGAAACGTGTTGGACGTCCATAAATGACATGCACACAGAAGTATTAGATTACACATAACATTTAAATTTAAGATTTTATTGTAACATGCCTTTCCAAAGAGCCTGGTGCTTCACAACTTCTAAGCATGCCATATATTGTTAAAACTTTGCTTTAAAATATATATTTAAAAATATACATTATTATATTTAACTTGCATTTTATGAGGTATACAAAGGTCATTCAGAATGTCACGCGTTTGATTAAATATCTTCAAGAACGGGATAAATAGACGGTATTAAGCTTTGAAAGGATTTAGATTTAGGATACTTGAGAATAATTTCCAAGATTATGAAATTATTCTTATGGTCAAACACATCTTCTTCTAAACCTTCTGGATAAAGATGATTATCTTCAATTCTCAGACCAATCAGATGTCAGGTTTTTGATTTGAGTCACTTTCACTGCATTGAAAACTGATATTAAATAGAGATAGAGAGATAGAGAGAGAGAGAGAGATGGGGTGGTATTGTGAATAAAAGATAATGTGTATACGCATGTCAACGTCTATGAAGGTAAAATACACTAATTATAATTACATATAAAAACACAAAACTCCTGCATAGATTAGTAATAATAATACATTTTTGCATGTTTCTCTGCACCATGTCAACTGTATCCGATAAGGAATAGTTTCTCTTAGTTTCCGCTACCGCCTCCAACGACATAAGCATATGAGAAATAAAACTCTAAGCTTTGAGATGTTGACAATTATGAAGTGACTTAACAGAAAACTGGAAAACATTTTGTTCAGTTAAAGCTCTTTGTGTGACCTGTGTATGTTTCACAAAAAGGAGGGTTGAATACAATGATGTATAGTTTTAAATCTATGAACGAATTGATCGCTAAAACATACGTGGATGAAACGTGCTTTGATGCTTTCTTAGCAGGAAATATTTCATCTAGCATTATACTATTAATTTTCAAGTCATATTTGTAAAAATTATTATATGCTGGAAACACGATGTCTAAAAGAACAATTTTAATACATTGCGTTGTAAACTTTCTCTCCAGGAATAACCTTACGAAATTAGAAGGACTTGCTACCCATATATATATATATATATATATATATATATATATATATATATATATATCTATATATATATATATATATATATATATATATATATATATATATATATATATATATATATATATATATATATATATATATATATATATATATATATATATGGGTAGCAAGTCCTTCTAATTTCGTAAGGTTATTCCTGCAAAGAAAGATCACAATGCAATGTATTAAAATTGTTCTTTTAGACATCGTGTTTCCAGCATATGGTATAATTTGCAAAGGAAATTTAGTTTCTTTGATACGTTTCAGCAACATTTCTACTTCACATTCGCTCATCGTAGATCTAGCATTATGTAAGTATCATTTAATTTGCTTCACACATTGATCCTGAAATACGTCTTATTTTTAATATCAATTAAACGGATCTTTCACCGCACCTCGCAACCATTAAGCGTTGTTGGAGAAACGAGTTCTTAAATAGATCTACAGTGTTCAAAGGGTTTAATTTACCTTCTATTATCCCATTCCTGAAAACGGATTATAGCGGTTTTCTTCTTTTTTAAAGTATATTTCTTATCTGTGCTTAGCATCTGGTGTCAGGGATATCTGCATGTCCAGTAGTCCGTGAAAACTGGTGAGTGTTAGGACCTGTTTCCCACTTGAAATGGTAATCTCTCTTTGAACTTTTTTTTCTTAAGATTTTCATTGATTTTAGAATTCCTGATTGCCGAATCTAAGTGAACAAAACAAGAATTGCTTGAAAATGAGCAGAGGTTTTCGCTACAATCGTGATATCAGCTTGTACAGAGAGTTTACAGGTGGAATTAATCTATACCAGGCTTTTGCTAATTTTGAATCTTCTAACAACTTTAATATATCATTGATATATACCAGCAGCGAAGCGTGGAAGTAGCGCTCACCTTGATTTGTATAGGTTCAGAGTTAGAGCCACTTATAGGTACAGTGATACATACATACATACATACATACATACATACATACATACATACATACATACATACATACATACATACATACATACATACATACATACATACATACATACATACATACATACGTACGTTTATTACTGTATGATTTCTTACTTAAAGTGAAGAGTTTTCCAATATTTAGCAATAGGGCAAGCGTTATAAAATGAACATCGTAATATATGGTGTCAAACGCCCTCCTTATTACAGAAATGGGGAATGAACTTTTGATTAGCGATGATAGATTTATGTTAGTTAAGTGATACTACTATGCAACTCTCCTTTTGGAAGTTCTGCTGCATAGTTCTTTCTACAATAATATACACCTTGTTGGCAAAATAGTTTGAACGGAATAGCTTGCATAGATTCATCTCTAGCTGTTTAGGTCATGCTTTTTAGGCTTTCTCTTATGTTTTGGATTGTTACAGTTGTGCCGACTGCCTGGTCATATGGTACGTAATATGTTCTGTATCGTATTCAATACATTTATAAGACATACGAATATCCTGTCACAGCATCGTATTTGCTCATTTGTGTAAATCATATATCCCCATCGTTGTAAGTAAATATTTTAAGTTGTTTTATGGATGAAGCTATTTAACCATGTCATATGTTCATTAAAACATGCTCTTTAAGATCGGATTTTGGATTCATTGTAGAGCTAGATAATGGATTATCGCTGTGACGTAACAGTGTATAAAGCATTTGGCAAATAAATTAGCTACCTCTTGTAGATTGAATGTCGTTTCTCTATCAATATTCAATTCTAAACAGCTTTCATTGTGTCTGCATCTTTTACGTTAACACATCATCTCCAGAAACGTCTAAATGTTAAGTCTACAGCTTTATCTAAATCAATAAACACTCTATCGTCATAAACAGTAATAGCTAGTGTTGCTCTATAATGTGACGGAATGATCTCTTGTTATCCTTGTATTGTTTGTAGGTAGTATATTTTAGGACCATAGGTCTATCATTCCCAGTCCTTATGATACTAACCTGTCTGGTTCTTGTATGTGCCTCATGGACATCACGTGATCAATAATGCTTTGTATATCGATTATATGTATATCATGTATACAATTAATTTTATAAGTATCATGAGATTATTATCACGAGTGTTTTATGCAACACTTAATTTTGTGTTGAAGTTAATGGAATAGAAAATAATACTTTCTATAATTTCGGTCGACCTATACTTGGTAATAAATAATCTTTCCTGTGTAAGCCGTGTACCATGCATGAGAAGATGAATAGAGAGGATCGATATATTTTGCGACTGGATTTTATTTAACACAGCTTTAAACAAAATTCAGTCATATCACTACGATGTCTGCAGTGTGGCAGTTCTAGTGACGTCTAGCACTGGGTCATCACGCTGCGGATATGTAGCACGATGGCCCATCCAGTCACTTTATTCTGATACCAGGCCGACCAGTCCTAACACTAACCTCTTAATGCTGAACGCTAAGCGTGGCAGTTGTTAGTACTATTTTTTAAAGCCTTTCGTATGATCTTGCAATTGGAACAAATGTTGTTGGTGATTTCAACCCAAACATTTATTCTGATTTGCAAAGAACTCACGATCATTTACTTATGAACGCAAACATTTACCAACAAGAATATAGTCAAGAAACGTGAAATTCACTCCTTTATCCAGGTTTATTTTGCGTAGGGCTACTACGTTGTTGTCAATAGCGTTTGTCAGCAATTGACATTAAGTACAAACAATGGGCAGATGCGTCATATATGGCAATAGAGTATGTTCATTTGTCAAAGTTAATGCTCTATTCAACTTTTTATAACAGTAAAATAGCTCTAAAGAGTTGTGTCTTTCTTATTACATAAATCATCTATAGCAGGGTGTATAGGCATACATTTATATTAAACATTGTATTTTAAACAAATCGAGTATTACTTCACCAACCATTCTTTGATAGATTCAACACGCAAATATGTATAAATATCACTATGAAATATAGTACTATATTTACTGTTTTAAACATATGATTAAGCAATGTTATATCCATCACTTGTTGTTAGACTAAATAAATTTTAAACTGTCGTCAATATCATATTCAATTCGATGTATAACATAATGTGACAGATCGTGTTTATTCCGAAAAGTAACGTACATATGCCTGTATGACCGATTCGCAATCGTCAATTGTGCTTGATTTATTGATATTATAGAGGTGGCAATATCGTGATACGTTACACAAATAACACTCAAGTCTGACAGTGGTGTTACATCCGATAAATAGCGTATATGTTCCATTCTGACAGTCGTGTTACCGCTGATAAATAACATACATGTTCCAGTCTGACATATTTCCAGCAGTAGATTGTGCTTCATGTATTAATGTTAATAGCACAAGGCTCATTCGTGATTACAGATATGGGTCTGTCCTGTTTTGCTAACGATAATTATGATTCATTAGTGAGTATTAGCATGATAACCTTGTTATAGACAAGGTATTATTGATATTACCATTCCGAAGTTTTCATGAGCTAATCTAGTGTTTACAGTCCAGAAAGTATACGTCGTTGTTTTCGTATTCTTGTGATTCCATGAGCTCTATTAACTACTCATGCCGTTGAGGGTCTCATTGCATCTTTTTGTTGCACAAGACATCCGTTTATCAATATCGGTTTATCAGCATCGACAAATCAATCGGCGATATCGGATATGGGCTAGTAAATGGAGATCTTGAATGAGTATATCGAGATCTTGAATTAGTAAACAGAGATGTCAGATTCGAAAAGGAATGTCAATTTTTGTGCCCGTCATGGCTTTCGTATATTACTGTGTCTATACTTGAAATAATTTCAAAGGTCTACATGTTTTTACATTTTCCTGTTGGGTTATTAAAAATATAAAATGGAATAGATATATCAAAGTACGTATTTTCTTTGAAAATGGTCTTTAATTATACAAATATTTTCAATGTGTATGTATATATCTATAATCGATCCGTAAACATTTGTGAAACATAAAGTGCTCTCTTTCAATGAAAAGTGCATAAATTGGCTTTCTACCTACGCGAAACGCTTGAAGCTTAGTGGAATCTATGAAATCGTAAAACGCTTGAAGCCTAGTGGTCAGTTGTACCTACGAAGTCGCAAAACTCTTGACGCTTAGTGGTTAGTTGTATCTAAAAATGTTGCTAAACGCTCGAAGCCAAGTAGTCGATTGTGTCTACGCATTCACAAACGCTTTAAGCTAAGTGGTCCTTTGTATACCAGTTTTGTATAAACATAGTTGTTTATGTCTAGACAGAGAGAAAAATAAATGACTAGTGAAAAGACAAGTAGTATATCATTTGTATCAGTTACTTGTCAAATCCACTATTGGTACTTTTGATTCAAAATGGAAGTTCAACATTATCATCAACTTCCTAATCATTAATATTGTACATTATTTTAAATGTTACATTTGACAAGCTCATATGCGTAATTCCCTTTTTCCATAAATGATCGTTTACTCTATTTATCTAGTTATTTGAGCTATTCACAGATCATTTATAGCGATGATCTGGAAATAAAAATGCTGAATAAAAGAAGTTCATTTTCTTGACATCTAACTTTACAAATAATGATTCCTTAAAGCTAGGTGTTCATTTATTGATAGTCTCTAGCAAGAATGCTGGCCATGCAATGTAAGATGCAAATCCACCTTGATATAAGGATGATGAAGCATCAAGCTTTTGCTTTTAATGTCCGGTTTCCTGGCATATTAGAATAAATCGGTAGGGCCTGATCGGAGCTGGAATAGGTATCTCTCAGATGCTAGCCGGCTGCGTTGTAGCACGTAAAATATTAGAGCTGACTTCCCAGACAAATACCCGTTACAAATTTCCATCTCGTCGATTTAGGCGTCCTTGTGTCAGAGTCACCCACTCTTTTTCAACGCTGAGTGAGCAATTATCACAAATTCAAGATCAAATTACTGCACTCTTTGCTTAAACAAAGTGGCATTTTATGTAGTATTGGCTTCTCTGCAGGTTTATAATGTCGCTCAAATTATTGTTGATTGTTTCTAGAATTCATAATTAGGTAAAGATTAAAAAGCAATAACTGTTGCAATAAAACCTAGACCGAGTTTTATTTGACTTATGGTAGATGTAATTTCTTCCACCAGGGTTGTAAAATTATGGAAGTTACTGAAGTGCTGTTGCAGTTCAGTCTGGTTATTTTTAGAGTTATCAACGTATCGCAGTTAATAATTTCTAAGATTCAACTTAGACTTAATGCATAAAACAGACAATTAGAATTTAACTTACAATTGTCTCAAAGCAGTGTCATATCGTATCGTGTATTTAAATATCTAAAACAGGTTTATACATTTTTCTGTCCTATCACTCACGTGGATCATCTGCCACAGACTGCGCATGGTTTATTAACGTCCATAATTCAAAGGTTTAGACGGAATTGGTAGCATCTAATATCTAAGTTTTGACGCACAGGGACACATTATTGTATTAAGGTAATTTTGCTGATTGATTGCTGTTAATTCGCTGGAGGGATGTTTCACAATAGATAGGAGATAGTTCGAATTGTAACTGTAGTGAAATAATTTAATCTTTACATCTCGGGGTTAAATTTAGCGTGTTGACACGCCAAGAAGCCTGGTAGAGGAGAATATATCATACATTCAGATCAAAATGTGATTATTTGGTCATATAATAGGTGAATAACCCTCAAGTGCATGCGTAGTTTACATAGCTCCAGAACTATCCGACTGTCTAACCTCATCTTTTATACTATATTTCACATAAAAGTTCTTGTACAGAATACATTTGTTATATTTATTTTGACGTAGTCTAGCTTCGATACAAAATAGATAGATGTAGAAATATTTTAGTTATGAATATTTGCTATAAAACATTTATTGTTTCAATTAAACTGTCAATAAAGTGATTGCCGATGGATAGATAGAATACTAGGTTATACGATGATCTGCAGTTGCACTCTATCCAAATGCAGATATATGCGTGTGCTGTAAAATAGTTAATGACTGTAACGTAATAATATCTAGGAAACAAAATAGTTCTGCTAATGAACCAGGAGCATACTGTAATAACTGTTTACTCTTAGGGCGCACTCTGCCTTATATCATGGCGGATTTGCATAAAGTTTACTGATGTACGCAATGTACTCATAGTCAACAATTGTAGGTGGCTCCATCATTTTAAAGATAGCCAGAGGTCCATGAAATGTGATCCACATTCAAAAACACCGTTGTTTGCTGTTTGGTAACAGTGAAATGGTTGCTATGAAGAGAGCAATTGAAGATGTTCTATATACTGTGACATTAATAATTCATTTTTTTAAATATCAGAGTGGTTTGTGCAAGAAGGTTAACGTCGATAAAAAACCAAAACATATTATTTTGAAGTATCCCAACAGACGTTTGTCAAATATGAACATTGTGTCCAGAGAAACTTGAAGTACGGATGTAAGTATTGAATCAGACTTAATAGAAAATAATAAAGTTTGCTTCCAGAAAGCGATAAGACAAAACAACAAATCGCGCAACGTAATATGGATGTTAAAAGAGTTTTGATGTAACTCTACAAGTGCATGCAAAGTGGTTTCAAAAATTTTGAAACTTTACCAAACAACCATCAGCACATTTCTATTCAATTATCAGTTGTATAAATCCTCCTTCGTGACAAACTTTCTAAAAGCATACAGCATTCTAACTTTACCAGATCCTGTAATCAGCCATGGTTTAGCTATAAATAAGTTAGGTTGAATCCCGTTATTAAACATCTTATGCGAGACATACACCATAGAGTTTAAGGAACAGGTTTTCCAATGAATGAACTACATTACAAATACGAGAATAAAACATGTATTTCAATAATTGGCTAATCACATTGATAAGGTATCTCCATGGGGATTTACTGAGGAGATGCACATATGTGTCTACAAAAAAAGATTTTGTACAAGGCACTTATATAGAGTACCTCAAATGGGTACTGGTTTGATAATGAATTTATGAAACAAGTTGAAATATATCCAGCTTTTACAAACCTTGTTATGACTGGTCGGTCTGGTGTCAGAGTAGAGTGAATGGGTGGGACATCGTGTTAAATGTCTGCAGCATGATGCCCCAATGCTAAATAGCAATATAAACTGCCTCACTGCAGACATTGTATTTCCGCTCTTGGGCACTAGATTTCAATTTGTTGGCGATTGTGATGAGTCAACCAGGATGCATATGCATTGTTTTCACTTAGTTTCCAACAAGTCCTTTATTTCTAAAACTGTGTAACTGATTTTATCCACTGGTCAATTTTCTGAAATACTACTCGTGATTTTTTCACTTCATTCTATTCTGCGAATCTTGATTGTAACTCCCTAAGTCTTAGTGGCCTTGTTTTCAGACATATACATGTATACACTTCTGACTCAGTAATTTCTTTGAATTTGAATGCAAATCGTATGTGACATAATTGTTTTGTAGATCTTTCATCCGTGTATAATAATATTATTAAACTGAGGTAATAGACAAAGAGAAATATTCATTACCATGATTTTGAAAGTAAGAGAGATAGCAGTATTTAAAACAACTAACTTTTAAGATTTAAGTTGTGCTGTGGAAAGCTCATGTTAGTTTTATTCTGTTGTTAAGCAGAACAAGATATATTATTTTTTTTAGAATTGATACTTTTTTCGGTGTAGTGAGTTCAGATTGACACCAACCTGAACGTTTCACACTTAAGTTGTTGTGACTATGAGACGTGACATTTTCTGTATGTAGGAAAATTTCTAAATTCACTCTTCTTAGCATTTTCTAAAACTCCTCCGTGTTGGGTCAGAGTACTCATTCCATTTTACAAACATAAACGTTTGTTTTATGTGTCTTCTTTGGAACATTTTAAGCAATAACAGAATTACAGTCAATTTCCATTGCCTTAATAGCCATAGATTACACTTTATTGATTAGCCAGAACGCTTTATCGAGAATGTGTCGTTTGTGTCACATCTTTAACTCGCCCTGGATATGTGTAACATAACTACTCTGGTATACTTGAGTGGCTGTTGATACAGATGATAATTTGCTTCATACACTTGAATGTTGGTTTTCTTACTCTTGCACCGTTATATTTGAGTGGAGTCTTGCATTATTCCATCGCACATGCCGTACATGCCGCTGCACCCTGACATTATTGTCATTCCAGCATTTGGTGTGATATTCTTCTAGTAAAAGTATATAACTTTCCATTTATGCATTTATTGAACATTCGATTTTTATATACATTTAATAGCACAGGGTTCCGTTAAACATGCAATCAGTGTGAGTTGATGTATCATTTGCTGTCTTGTATATCGGTAATAAGGAATGATGTAGTTTTATGCCGATTTCCTACTGCAAATAAGATCCGCTGACTAATTAATTTTATTGGCAATTTTGTTTAACCTTGTGGTATGTTTCTTTGCATAAATGTAAATTTTTTTTATATGTTTGTATCCTAGTAGGGCATTTCATGTGTTATTTGTCAAATACCAAACTCGTTTGGCCTCTATCCCCCACATTATTTTCAAAGAATGTAACAACTAGCAGTTTATTTTGAAATCCTGTTTTCTCGGGCTTGGATCAAACCAACTTTTGGCAAAGATCATCCTTAGCTCCTGCTAATTGACTTTCTCTTCACGCTAATGGTGGGCAGAGAAAAACTGAACATATTGCAAATGCCATTTTTAATTTAGACTTTTTTTTATAAATGTTGAACGAAAGGTTTTTCAAAGTCGAGATTTTCTTAACCAATGTGACAATTATCGCTCATACTGTTTAGACTTTGATAATATTAATTACTTTAAGATGCACCCTTTTATGTATATAATCACCGGATAGGCAAGGTGGTGCTTGCTAACTGGTCCTAAATTACGTACAAACCGGTCATATAGTTGTCATTCTTAATGAGTATAACATATGCCAGGCAATGACCACTCAGAATTCCTCTCGTTTATCAATGTTATGACAAGACACTGGTATCACTTATTTCGATGGTGGATACGGTAGCAAATTTTTTTTTGTTGTAGTGGTCATGGAAAAATACGGCAGGATCCATTGATTTAAGGGAAGCTTCTGGCAAGATTTCTGAGATACCTACATTGGCCAAGACTCAAACTCACCGGAACAGAGGTGAGATTGCAGTGATCGTTCAAGGCGAGCGCATTAAGCCACTCGGTCATCCATGGTCTACGTCAGTGTTATCAACGATATTTATGTTATGTCCAAGATCAGAGCATTTCTACATTAATTGCGGTATTGAGCTGATTAGTTCGTATAATATTTGGAAAATATTACCTTATATTAAACATTGTTTTTTTTCTAAACTTGAAACTATCTTGTCTCGCCTGCTTAAGTCGATTCCTATATCATTATAATGTCTACACAGGCGAGACACGTAGTTCCGTAAAGCCATTTTCATTCATATTACAATCAAAAAGTCGAAGAAAATAAAGATAATTTATATGCTCAAAATCAGAATCAAAGTTATAACCAATAGCTATAGCAATAAATATACTACAACCGGTATGAATTAGAAACAACAGGAAACTCATGTGAATCAGTTTTGATTATGTACGGTATCGTGTTTGAACACAATTTTCTTAATTTAGAGAAGGTGAATTTTCTCAATTCAAAAGACGCCAAATCCTTTGAAACAAGACCTTATTACCGTCTATTTAACAATACTACCACAACTCGTAGGTAACTTCTAAATTCTGTTCTCCATTAAGAGAGTTGCTCAATATCAATACTAGTAATAGTTTACCAAAATCAAAAGTTGGCATACATTTTCTGCTTTGTCAATTGGACCGGATAAAATGTTTCTCATGTTAAAGGTTTAGTTGGATTTCAATTTATAAAAATTGGATTTGCATAATGTACAATGAATAAATCCCTAGCATAAAATCTAATTAATTGATCCCCAAAAAGTAAAAAGTTTTCTTTGTATCGATTCAAAATAGCTATTCACGATATCCCTGTGTAATGTGGTTGATATACCTAATTGTAAATTTTGGACACTTGTTAATATATATATATATATATATATATATATATATATATGAATGAATATATATATATATATATATATAAATATATATATTCATATATATATATTAATATATATTTATATATATATGAATATATATATATATATATATATATATATATATATATATATATATATATGAATGAATATATATATATATATATATAAATATATATATATATATATATATATATATATATATATATATATATATATATATATATATATATATATATATGCAATAACGCTCTCAAACTTACAACGAAGTAATAGAAAGAGCGAAATCCAACAAAATTTGTCCAATTTAACAAATAACGCATTTCCCTAATTACAAAGTGAAAATTTAAAACGAATGTACGGTATTGTATTGTTAATTAAATCCCTAATGTCCCAAACTTCTATCACAAGTCTAATATATATGAAGTTGCAAATCACTGGTAGTGGTATTCCAAATATGTTCCGATATTTGAATGTGTTGTTGTGCCTGAGGTCTCGAACGTGCTAATTTTTCCATTACGTGGATTGTTGCGATGTACTCATGTACTTGTCTGAAGTCACTGTGTTTGCAAATTAGTGATTTAATCAAAGAAAATTATCGAGTTAAATTGCAATTCCAGTGATAGACTATTTGAATAAATTAATCAAAAAAGCTTGAAAATTGAACACAACAGTAACACTGATTCTGCTTCAGATGTTAAGAATGAGTAATTTTTCAGAGTAAGTTTTCAGACAAACAACAATATATATATATATATATATATATATATATATATATATATATATATATATATATATAAATTATGACACAATAATTGATCCAAAATGTACGTCTGTCTCCACTAATAGCATTCAAAATTGTTTCCAAGTGTAAAACATAATATTCTAGACTCAGATTTGAGTGAACATGATTACCGTTAATATCATCTGCGTATCTAATCCATACGTATAAAGAAATATTGGCTATATGTAATGTTGTTTGCAATATGAATGCTACTGCTCAACAACAACATGACCTTTCGTTTGCAAAAGTCAAGTACAAAATGCAGATATACATAAAATAAAATGAAAAAGAAAAACAACAAATAAAACAAATTAAATATAAATAACACTATATAAAACTATTGTTATGCACAAGGGATCTCTTTACCGAACGAATCAAACAACTGCGGGATCTGGCTCTAGAGCGACTGTTTTCCTCTGTTTCCAACGACCTCAGAACAACAGTCGTTGTCAAATTAAATATTCGTAATTGCGCGACTATTGCAATTTGAGCACTCATCACGAAGTTCAATTTTCACTAATTCATATTTTTGCTTTAATTCATATTTGAATCATTCAATAGTAAACCTTTCCAAGCGGAATATTAGAGCACCATTTTGTACATTACAAACCAAGAGCCAAACACGCTTTACAAAATAAATATTCTTCATATTTCTTTACCTAAAATATCCAGATAGTTCCCTACGTTCAGAAATATTAGAGGTCAAATTCACAAAATTAATGTATAATGTAAATACGTTTTATGAATGCCCTTCTTTATGACGTATGCTAGTCGAATAATTAAATAATTACTGAGGTTGAAAGGAATCTCCAAAATACCGACTCATCGTAATAAATAATAATAATCGCTAAAATCTAACAAAGCTATAGACGGAAAAGTAAATATAAATAGCACACACTCTAGATTGATTAAGATATTTAACCAAAAAGTGATCGTTGAATTCACCGCATATAGATTGATCCTGAAGATTTCTATTGATAGCAAAAGGTAATTCTTTAGATAATATATTTTCTCCAGCTGAACAATAGTTTCTGAAATAACTTGTAAATTAACCACGAACCTTAAGCTTCTGTGAAAAGTAAGACTTATTCGTGGTCTTTCGCACTGAGTATACTGTCATCGCAAAACAACAAAGGATCGATATCACTCATGAGCAAACATGAGCGTTTCAACTAAGTTGATATCCTTTACCATTACTATAGATATGAGACAGCAAAAGACCTCAGATATATCAAATACTCTATACATTTTGTCGTCAGTATTTCAAAATATATGACAACACAAATATTGGTATTTCATGTGATTAAATGATGTGGTACTCTAAATTAAAAAGTACATTGGAAATGAAATTTTTAGTGTCCACTTCGATTGGCTTACAAACCGATTGGAAGTTAGTAACAAGGGCAAGTCCTGGGGACATTGGTGTCGTTTCCTTCCGATCTGGCGTAACCTTATATTTCATGTTGTTATCGTCCGCAGTACAAATCAAAGATAGTTTGGAAGGCAGTCAAATATTTGTATTCTAATTTCCGCACAACATTGATCCAGGACAAATTTTCCCTTAGTAAAACCATAATACAATACTTGACATAAAAATCCGGATTTAAGCTTATTTGTCTTCTTAAGCTGTAGTATTAAATGTGTAAGTTTCGATTTCTGGCTCACAGTGTCACCCACTTGAAAATGTATAAGTTTTTATTTCTTTGTATTAATTATGTCGTTATCATAACAGCTACGAAAACGAGGATACAAATTTAGCAAACATGGTTCCCAAGACGTCTAAAATAAATATATTGTCTCATATACAAGCATTTGCTAGCCATGGGGTTTTCTTTTCGATATTTTAAACGAGCAAGAAACCCAAAGAGATCACAATGAATTTGCAAATTAAGTCTTAAAGAAGATATCCATTGTGTATATACTGAGAAACATTATGCATGTATATGTAAGTATTATATGAATTGAAGATGGAAATATATCTACAAGATGAATTTTGTAGACTCTTCAGTTGACAAATTTGCAAATTTAATGTACACTAAGAAAACAAGTCTAATTACAAATGGAATGTTTAAAAGGCGTTTCTATTTCCTTTTCAAACTAAGAAAGCAGCTGTTAAAAGGTTTTGAGACCTAAAAACAATGTATTTAACAATAGTGTTGATGGCGAACTTTACGTCGAACTCTGTTATGTATTGTGGACCGGAGCCTACAGTCGGAAACAAAAGTTCTTCTCTGTTCTATTCAAGAGGTGAAGACGTCACAAAAATATTTTGGAGACATATTCAATGTCGTTAGACAAACCGTTATAAAAAAGAATCTAAATGGTATTAAAGGTCGTATTACAAGGAATCTGTTTGAACGAACGATTTGTGAACCATAAAAAGTGTTTATTTTATATATATATATATATATATATATATATATATATATATATATATATATATATATATATATATATATATATATATATATAAATCGTATTGATTAAATTAATTTAGAATACACCGATAGGGTTGTGTAACAAATGTAGTTTTATGCAACCGTGTATTTTATCCAGCTATCTTGCCAGCTTCTTGATACCCTCTGATGTGTTATGAAGATTATCTGATGCAGATCGCGCTTAATTTATTTTAGTCATAGTTCTCAAAAAGATCTGTCTTTTACAATCCCTCGATATTGGTATAATACCTATCTGTCTTTGTCAATAAAATGGCAAAGACTGTATGAAGTTTGATAACTGCAATGGAGATTGTATGTAGAGCATATAATTGCTTGGACAATGACGATAGTTTTCTGACAGGTTTATGTATGATTTCCTGCACCTTCGGGGTCTGAAACAATTTGTATAGATTTCGATTCCCACAGTGTCTTGATATACAATGTCAAATGACATCAAACTGAATTAGTGCTTCGAACAGGACGTAAAGTCACAGCTGAGACGAGTTTCACACCACGATATCATTTAGTGCTTAGAAATGAATAAATAAAATAGAGCGACGGGTCTATCAACTTTTCGAACCCAACTGGCCTTTTCCGGCATCCAGGCACGGATTTATCGTTATTATTGATTCCATATGTCCTTGGTTAATGTTGTTTAGCCAGGTTTTTAAATGGATACTTTTAGTATACACTTCTGAAATAAATAACATTTTTACATAAAAGTTTAATTGAAAGAACAGCTCGAGTAGCAAGGAGAATCATTACTTTGATGTTGCAATCGATAAAGGAGCGACGGAATTAAGAATCTTTGCTGTTTGTGAACAATTGTATTTTCATGAAAAATCTAGAGAAATCGTACAAGAAAATTCCTTTCATGCACGTTATTATCGAATCTTATACAAAACGTTCTGAGATAATAGCATTATGCCCATAATAGGTCAAGGTCAGGATATCATTCATTCGTGAATAGTGGACTAGCGAAATGAAGATGAGTAAAAGTCAATCAAACGCATTAAACACATTCCTGTGTACACTGTATCGATATGTTCGATGCCTTTTTTATTTATATGGAGCCACACAAAACAAGGCAACATTTACAAAACAAAAGAAAAAAAAACAAAAACAGAGAGGAAGAAGGAAAACATGTATATGTTGTCTAATAGAAAATATTACAGTTATGAAGATAAAACAATAAAGCCCTCGGTAGTACAAATGATTTGTGATTCAAAAGAGACATTCTTCATTCCGAAATATCTTTGTAATATAGAGGTGTGTACTCTGGTATTAAGTGTGGACATTTTTATATTAAAGAATGCATGATATCGCGGTTCGTACACCCTAAGTAATACAGTTTTAAGCAATAGTAAGGTAAACAATCCCCCCAAAAATTGTTCCTTGACTTCCAAACCGTAAAATTGAGTCGCAGTAAATTAAGAGATTTCATTAACTTCGTGGAGTATTTATATTTAATTCAAACACAACGTTGTATAATTTACAATTGAAACTTTAATAACTTTAGTTATAAACATAATAACATGTGATAAACTGCTGCACTTGATGTAACGATGAATTATTTAATCCTGCGTTTCATTAAAGTAATACCTAAGGATATGTTTCAAGTAGTGTCATAGTGCTCGAGGTCAGTCGAATTACTGATGCATACCAAACATGCTCTGAGCTCGTGATTGATTCTGTCTGTCGTTTGTTCAATCTCATGCACAGTTAATGTCTTTGACATTTTGAAATAAATATAATTTCTTTAAAGCCCGACTTTGCTTTTTTATCCAGGAGAAATCAATATTCGATTTTTCAGTTGACAGCGACTTGTCTGGAGCTATGGTCGCTGTTTTGCGTGGCCTGTTGCAATCAAATGCTGTTAATTTATTTAGTTGTACGTGGTTGCTAAACATGACATTTTCATTTTTATTCAATCTTGTGACTTGGTACGTGTTTGGGTTTTCTCACAGATTTATTATTTTTTTTATTAGGTTTTTAAATTTCATTGATGTTACCAAAATCGAAATCCACATTTTTTTATAACGATACAAGGCCGTCAGTGTAAACAAAGATAAATTTCATTTTAAAATTATACCGACACATCTTCACAAATGCAAAGCAAAACGAAATATTAGCGTAGTAGTTTAATGAGAACAATGTACAGGATGATTCTTGACGAAATCAGTGTTATATAAATGTTTTATGTTCTTAGTTGTTTTAAATATAGCAAACGAAGAATGCGGGAAGTTTGATTCTCCATAGTGTTATATATACATGTTTATTTCTTATTGTGCGTTTGCGCTAGTCAAATAAATATTGTGTGATTGACTTTTGTTCGTAAGTGAGGTTATCTGTTTGTCCCTCCATGCTAATGTAAACGACAGTTACATAGCTAATTTTTCTCTACGATGTTTAATTATAGTTTAAGATATTTAACTTGAAGGTAAATATGTTCATTTAGATATTTATTCAGGACACTTGGAAAACCATGACTGCATGATGCGTTAAATATTCTTTACTAAATAGTAATTAAGTGACACGACCATGTCCACAACTTAGAATGTTTTGGAAGAGAATTTGATGGAAAATGACTCCCATCTGGTTCTATTCTTTTGTCATAGTGTTTGATGTAATGGAGTAGTAAACATACATTCTTTATTCCTTTCTTAATATCCAAAGCAGAGTTGGTATTTTAGTTGTGTTCGGTTTTAATTTGAACTGATTGATTTACTTAAATTATATCACTGATATTACAAATTACTCAGAAATACTTTCAGACTAAATTACTATTTCGGGATTATCGATAATATTATTTAGATACATTTTGGAATATATGATTGTGATACATCAAGAATGGTGGCACATTGCCAAATTCAAGACAATTAGCACATCAGCAAATTCAAGATTAGAATCAATTCGGAAAGCCACTGAAGTTCATTAAAAATGCTTTATGCATTTAAACTTGCGATATAACTTGTGATTCAATTAACAATTTTCTAAGTTCTTTAAAAACAATCTACTTTAGAAATCCATGGTAATATATTATTTCTTGAATGGCACTAAAGCTATTGTTGAATACTATTTTCAGTTACGTAGACTTTAAGATCATAGAGTCGCAAACGTAAACTATTTTAATTAAAATAGAAGATAAATCAATGAACATCTACCAATCTTAGATGTTGAAAAAACTTGATTACGCACCTCGAAAGTCCTACAAAGTGACTAATCTGGTAGCCACTCTCCTTGCACATGACACTTGATGATATTCCATCTGAGAAGGTATTGTATGTTTATAGGAATGTTGTTTATGTAAAAAAAAGTTGAATTTATGCTCTAAGTATTTACCTTTATTTCTTTTATCATTACGTTATTTGGACACCTAAATGTACTTAGCACTGTATAGCACATTTTGTCTTTATTGTTACATGTGTTATCGGGGTTACATAAATGTACCTATATAACCCTATAACCCGTTATGTTCTTGATTAAAGATATAAAACCAGAGCACTCATTGGGTAGTCCCTGATTGTCAACAAGGCGCACGTGGATAACTTTTATGGAAGGAATTTTCATAATATAAACGTTTAGAACAGTTTAGTTAATTTAAAGCTAATCGATAATCTATGGAAAATGACCCATTCTGCAAGACCGCTCTCTACAGTTGGTGAGTGGGAAGTGGCTATTTGGAACGTATAAACTGATAAAGGATATTAATAGGCAATGGAAGAGTTTTCTATTATCACTGTAGTTAACTGGTTGATCTTTTTAATATACTGAAGAATAATTTAAAGTTCATAAAGATGTTTGCAATCTGGGTTACCATTTGTTAACGCTGACATATTCGGGTTGAAATCTTAAAAGCTCTTCGTAAACTATAAAAAGGAACCTCGGGCATTTTTAGTTAGATTTGCCACAACTGACCAAGTATGAGCAAGAGTAGTGGGACTGTTAAGTTAATTTTAATTTCATTTTTACTCGATGCAAAATATACAGAAGCCTAGATGCCTATGCCTGACTCGAATAGTATCAATGAACAAATGACAACAACTTTTACTAATGTAACGGTTTATAACGTATTTCAGCGGAACGCTCCCTCCGCTGCACGTCTCAGAGTCTCGCTATCTCCGGTTCTTTATGATAGGATGATAGGTCTTGTATGAGGAGTGATACCCCGCTGAATCTATCTGATGACTGGCACTCAAGAGATTTTTACATAAGCAGGATACCGGCTTATTCCTGACCTCTTGCATTTCGCCAACTTGGTCGCAGTCGCCGACTGGGTAGCCAACTGGTCGCAGGGTGGGCGAATGGTTTCAGACTTGTTGCACTCTTGGTTACTAATTTGGTCGCTGTCGCCGACTGAGTCACCGACTTGTCGTAGTGTCACCAACTGGTTTCCAACTCACTGACTTGTGTCAGGGTCGCTGACTGACGCAGTCTCTGTCGCCCACTTATATTATTTCTTGAATGGCACTAAAGCTATTGTTGAATACTATTTTCAGTTACGTAGACTTTAAGATCATAGAGTCGCAAACGTAAACTATTTTAATTAAAATAGAAGATAAATCAATGAACATCTACCAATCTTAGATGTTGAAAAAACTTGATTACGCACCTCGAAAGTCCTACAAAGTGACTAATCTGGTAGCCACTCTCCTTGCACATGACACTTGATGATATTCCATCTGAGAAGGTATTGTATGTTTATAGGAATGTTGTTTATGTAAACAAAAGTTGAATTTATGCTCTAAGTATTTACCTTTATTTCTTTTATCATTACGTTATTTGGACACCTAAATGTACTTAGCACTGTATAGCACATTTTGTCTTTATTGTTACATGTGTTATCGGGGTTACATAAATGTACCTATATAACCCTATAACCCGTTATGTTCTTGATTAAAGATATAAAACCAGAGCACTCATTGGGTAGTCCCTGATTGTCAACAAGGCGCACGTGGATAACTTTTATGGAAGGAATTTTCATAATATAAACGTTTAGAACAGTTTAGTTAATTTAAAGGTAATCGATAATCTATGGAAAATGACCCATTCTGCAAGACCGCTCTCTACAGTTGGTGAGTGGGAAGTGGCTACTTTTTGGAACGTATAAACTGATAAAGGATATTAATAGGCAATGGAAGAGTTTTCTATTATCACTGTAGTTAACTGGTTGATCTTTTTAATATACTGAAGAATAATTTAAAGTTCATAAAGATGTTTGCAATCTGGGTTACCATTTGTTAACGCTGACATATTCGGGTTGAAATCTTAAAAGCTCTTCGTAAACTATAAAAAGGAACCTCGGGCATTTTTAGTTAGATTTGCCACAACTGACCAAGTATGAGCAAGAGTAGTGGGACTGTTAAGTTAATTTTAATTTCATTTTTACTCGATGCAAAATATACAGAAGCCTAGATGCCTATGCCTGACTCGAATAGTATCAATGAACAAATGACAACAACTTTTACTAATGTAACGGTTTATAACGTATTTCAGCGGAACGCTCCCTCCGCTGCACGTCTCAGAGTCTCGCTATCTCCGGTTCTTTATGATAGGATGATAGGTCTTGTATGAGGAGTGATACCCCGCTGAATCTATCTGATGACTGGCACTCAAGAGATTTTTACATAAGCAGGATACCGGCTTATTCCTGACCTCTTGCATTTCGCCAACTTGGTCGCAGTCGCCGACTGGGTAGCCAACTGGTCGCAGGGTGGGCGAATGGTTTCAGACTTGTTGCACTCTTGGTTACTAATTTGGTCGCTGTCGCCGACTGAGTCACCGACTTGTCGTAGTGTCACCAACTGGTTTCCAACTCACTGACTTGTGTCAGGGTCGCTGACTGACGCAGTCTCTGTCGCCCACTTATATTATTTCTTGAATGGCACTAAAGCTATTGTTGAATACTATTTTCAGTTACGTAGACTTTAAGATCATAGAGTCGCAAACGTAAACTATTTTAATTAAAATAGAAGATAAATCAATGAACATCTACCAATCTTAGATGTTGAAAAAACTTGATTACGCACCTCGAAAGTCCTACAAAGTGACTAATCTGGTAGCCACTCTCCTTGCACATGACACTTGATGATATTCCATCTGAGAAGGTATTGTATGTTTATAGGAATGTTGTTTATGTAAACAAAAGTTGAATTTATGCTCTAAGTATTTACCTTTATTTCTTTTATCATTACGTTATTTGGACACCTAAATGTACTTAGCACTGTATAGCACATTTTGTCTTTATTGTTACATGTGTTATCGGGGTTACATAAATGTACCTATATAACCCTATAACCCGTTATGTTCTTGATTAAAGATATAAAACCAGAGCACTCATTGGGTAGTCCCTGATTGTCAACAAGGCGCACGTGGATAACTTTTATGGAAGGAATTTTCATAATATAAACGTTTAGAACAGTTTAGTTAATTTAAAGGTAATCGATAATCTATGGAAAATGACCCATTCTGCAAGACCGCTCTCTACAGTTGGTGAGTGGGAAGTGGCTACTTTTTGGAACGTATAAACTGATAAAGGATATTAATAGGCAATGGAAGAGTTTTCTATTATCACTGTAGTTAACTGGTTGATCTTTTTAATATACTGAAGAATAATTTAAAGTTCATAAAGATGTTTGCAATCTGGGTTACCATTTGTTAACGCTGACATATTCGGGTTGAAATCTTAAAAGCTCTTCGTAAACTATAAAAAGGAACCTCGGGCATTTTTAGTTAGATTTGCCACAACTGACCAAGTATGAGCAAGAGTAGTGGGACTGTTAAGTTAATTTTAATTTCATTTTTACTCGATGCAAAATATACAGAAGCCTAGATGCCTATGCCTGACTCGAATAGTATCAATGAACAAATGACAACAACTTTTACTAATGTAACGGTTTATAACGTATTTCAGCGGAACGCTCCCTCCGCTGCACGTCTCAGAGTCTCGCTATCTCCGGTTCTTTATGATAGGATGATAGGTCTTGTATGAGGAGTGATACCCCGCTGAATCTATCTGATGACTGGCACTCAAGAGATTTTTACATAAGCAGGATACCGGCTTATTCCTGACCTCTTGCATTTCGCCAACTTGGTCGCAGTCGCCGACTGGGTAGCCAACTGGTCGCAGGGTGGGCGAATGGTTTCAGACTTGTTGCACTCTTGGTTACTAATTTGGTCGCTGTCGCCGACTGAGTCACCGACTTGTCGTAGTGTCACCAACTGGTTTCCAACTCACTGACTTGTGTCAGGGTCGCTGACTGACGCAGTCTCTGTAGCCCACTGGTCGTAGGGTCGCCGACCGGTCACAGAGTCGCCGACAGTTTTGCTGTCTTGGTCAACCTCAACGACTGGGTCACCGAGGTGTAGCAGGGTCGGCGACTGACCGCTGAGACGCCGAGTCTCCCTCTGGTCGCCGACTGTGTCACAGTCGCCGACTGGTCGCACGGTCGCAGACTGGGTCTTCTTCTGGTTGCCGACCGAGTTAATGTCTCGTTTACAGAGTCGTGATTTTATCCGAGAGAGAGAGAGAGAGAGAGAGAGAGAGAGAGAGAGAGAGAGAGAGAGAGAGAGAGAGTGCTAAATGACAAAAGAAAAGCTATCCTCAGTCTATAACGTGCATTGTCGCAACACTTCTGCGTTTCTTATACGAGCCTTGCTGCGCCGGACTACTGGTCGATGAAAGACCTTGTCCCTAACCATTTCAGATTCCTGGGCTGGCTTTCACCTACCTAGTGAAATACGAGCCAGTTTGCTTGCTCTGCCGGAGTGATTATACTGCTACACCGCCGGGGACTTCTTCACTCTACACCGCTCCCTAATACACCACCATAGCAGCCACAGTTGGCTCGTGTATATACCCAGCTTGAATTACGTGACCCAAAACTAAAACGATAGATGGTACTAAAAGTCCGCTAAGTATTCAAAATCAAAATATAAACTTTACCGAAACGAAATATTAAACAAAAAACAAGAAAATTTGAATTCCATGGGGTTTCCTTGTTACAGGATATAAAGAGATAGGTTTACTGGTTCATAACACACACACACACACACACACACACACACACACATACTTACTATTGACAAAAATAATACTAATCAATACCCAGCGGTATTGACCGTAGCTAAGTAAGCCTTTTGCTGCCTCCTGATATGATAAAAATGGGAGGATGCGATGAATCATTTCTGGCAAAGGCTGAAAATGTAGAATGCTGATAACGTGGTAAATTTGATGACCATTAGAAACCAACAGCGACGTCAACGTAGTGGTCTGATCTAGTACAAACCGGTTTAAATGTCGCTTTGAGATATCACAATAACAGCAGTGCGTGTTCAAAACAAAATTCGTACTACCTTGTATATTTATGACAGGCTCGCCGTCAACGTCTTATTGGTCCAGTTTAGTACTTGACTTATGTAATGTAAACTAAAGTCCCAGGCGATCACAATGTTAAAGTCTGGTTAATATATACAAATGATTGTTTCAGGCTTAATGTTTCTATTGACAAAACTAATACTAAAACATGTTATTCAAGAAGCATTCGTATTGGTGATGATCCCAGTTTGACATATTTATCTGCATGAAGTGACAAGAATCCATCCACTTTGATCTTCGTAATGTTATACCTTTTCGACACATGCACTGAATATGTTCAAATCTCAGTACGCATAGATCTTACATTTACAAAATTATAGATCTCATTGAATATTTCATTTACTCAGACGCCAGACTTATTTCCTAAAATCATGTCATATTTTTTCAGGATCAGTTAAACCTTGGGATGGCCTTTTCCTCCGTTACTAAGACTTAGTTTATATTAGACGTCAGCGAACCAATAATGTTAAATACTTGGAAAGCAAGTTATAATGTTATAGTTGAATCTTGATATTTATTAAATGTTCTTTTCTTAAAAGCTTTTAGTCATGTGCAATATCATTAACATTGATTCCAATTTGGTGGAGTAATTCCTCGGGACGTATTAATACGTCCATGGTTGCAAACAAATGTCAGGAATGTATATGTAGGGCCCCGTTGTTCATGTAAATACGACTTTTACTAGCATATACTGTGCAGGTTGTGCTAACAATAAACATCTTAATATTTTAAAACCAATATTTAGAGCATTCACTTGGGTCTAAATTAGTACTTCTCTGGGTACTTTGATAAATAATGCTAAGTATTTTCAATTATGTTTCTCGAAGTTCCAACAAATAACTTTATATTATGTGGTATGTGACTAGAAAAGAGCGTAGTGTAGCAAAGATTCAAGTAATGAAATATATATCTAAATTTTAGGATTATGACGTGGAAATACATTAATAGATACATAAAAAGTATTATGTTTCTCATTGGTTACGTTACCAAAGTTTATTGCTGACCTATCTGATCTTCCAGGATGGACTGAACTTTCTATACTGATATTTATCCTTATTGGTGTATTGCAACATGTGGGGGGATCATCGACATCTTACTGTTGATATTCTCAGTCGAGTCGATTCGAACTTTTATATAAATTTCAATCTGCCTTGCCTTCCATTAAGAAGGCAAGCAGAAAAGTATTTTGAAGGTGTAAACGAGACAATAATAATAAAAACAAAACAACATTCGCCTTCCTTTCCTAGTCAGAGAAAGAGCTAGTTTGATAACTGCCTAGATCTATCATTACGCTAGATCTAAAACTCCTTCTTCACGCCGTGTTGGAACAAATCACTTATGCAGTCTTGTGAATATACCTTTCGTCCTTTTGTTGCACCCTCTATTATCTATTTTAATTCTTGTCTACATCAGAGGGGGAAACTATTATTACTTGTTCGTGTCAGCGAGTGCTATTTTCATCTAAAGTTTGTATCGACGTACAGCAGCAAGTATTAGCACTGATTGAGACTGTATTGAATCTACACAGAATACTCATTGCATGTCAGTAAAAATCATTTTCATCTGAATTATGAGAGACGTGTGCTATACTTGACTCAAATACGTGCAGATTCGTGAGATCGAATCTTCAATAGACATGTTGTAAAATTAGTGTTGCTAATCTGTCCTCCAAAAGGTAAAATTTGCGAATAATAATAATAATAATAATAATAATAATAATAATAATAATAATAATAATAATAATGGACTACATGTTTGTTCCAGTTAATATGTTCAAAACGGTTTGTAAAACTATATATTGCTGCTGGACATGAAATTATCTCAAATTTGATAACCTATCGCCTCGTTACCTCTCAAGCGAACTGATCAATAAACCCTGTAATTAAATTGATATCAGTTGTAGGCAAACTTTGGAAAACCGATATTGACATCGAGTGTCTATTATATCCATATATCATTCTGTCCTATTTATATTCATGGGGAGAGAGAGAGAGAGAGAGAGAGAGAGAGAGAGAGAGAGAGAGAGAGAGAGAGAGAGAGAGAGAGAGAGAGAGAGAGAGAGAGAGAGAGAGAGAGAGAGAGAGAGAGAGAGAGAGAGAGTACCTTGCCGCAAGGAGATTGTTTCGAACTACATTACTAAAAGTTTTTTTATATGGCATTTACGCGGACATAGTTTATTTATAAAAAGCTCGAATTAAATCAAATTGTTATTTTATATTATATGCCAGAAATATACTACTACTACAACTACTACTACTACTGCTTCTACTACTACTACTACTAATACTACTACTACTACTACTACTACTACTACTACAAGTAGTACTACTACTACTACTACTACTACTACTAATAATAATAATAATAATAATAATAATAATAATAAAAATAATATTAATAATAATAATAATAATAATAATAATAATAATAATAATAATAATAATAATAATAATAATAATAATAATAATAAAAATTAAAAATAATAATAATAATAATAATAATAATAATAATAATAATAATAATAATAATAATAATAATAATAATAATAATAATAATAATAATAATAAGCCTTACTTTGCTAGGATTTCACATTTGGTTATGAAAGACCCATCTGTCATGTCGTCCTCAACGCATATAACAGGTTATGTTTATAATGTAACTTAACACTCATGTATGCTAGCACATGTACGATTGATATGTGTAATGACGGTGGTCAACATTGATATATATATATATATATATATATATATATATATATATATATATATATATATATATATATATATATATATATATATATATATATATATATATATATATATATATATATATATATATAAATATATATATATATATATATATATATATATATATATATATATATATATATATATATATATATATATATATATATATATAAACATGTACGAACAATATACTATACGCATATATATAAACATCGATTTAGCATACGCATATTATTTTTGGACACAATGATATTGGGCGGCGTTAAAAAAAAAAATAATTTCAGCTGATCAAGAAAGTATTTCATTAATGAGGTTTTTAGTGAAGCAATGACATTTGATTTAGGTATCATCAGGAATTCTGAATTTGAAAAGGTGGGAGTGATACTGATACCGTAAATAACTGAAAAAGTTACTATTTGACAACATAATCTGGAGTCAGTTGTTAGCTAGTAGTTTATAGACTTATATGTCATGATTACTTAAAATTAAATAATATGTGCTTATTTAGGCAGACATTGTATATGTGAAAACAAGTTATTCGAGTGGTCGTATTACGACGTTTCAAAATTATTCAGATTGCTGTTTCTTAGAATTTGTTCATCCTGAATAGATTATAATTGGATGTATGTCCCCATATGGTGCATCGTCTGTCTAACGGTGGTAGTATATATCCCGACAAATGGTATCTAAGTGACTGGGGAAGTAAAAATAGAACTGTAATTTTAAGGGGATTATAATTTTGACAATCATTTAACACATGCGATTGTTATTTGTTCTCCAGATGAGATGTTTATCTATGTAGATACCAGGAAGTTTTTTATTTTTAACACTAAGAAATCAATCGACGTTATTTGATAGGCGCTGCCCTGTTGTCAGTGTCATAATTCCATTTTAGAAGCATTCACATACACTCAGATTTATTGACAATAAACTGGTATATTTTAGGTCAATTTATTTGAAGTTTATTTTCAATTAATTCAAGATATTTATTTGTTGAATGTTAAAAGATCTGTTCGAGTGTACTGAATACAAAGTTAAGCAATTGAAGAACAGTAAAGAAAAAAGAGGCCCAAAAATAGATTCTTGAGGAATACCATAACAGGCATAACATATGACTTGAATCGGAAGCATATTTACCCGTGCAAATAACCATTGGTCTCTTAGTGAGATACGATATGAGTCAAATAACTGAGCTTAAAACAACTTTGATATCTTTAAAATGAGATCAAAATAGTAAACTAAACTGTTTCTGTTATATTTTTCTAAAGAATTAAATAAAGATTGCGTCAATAAGTTGGTATGAATCTATCGCTAGTGGCCACTGATCGATATATTTCGTCAATGCAGTTTAACATGAATATTTATGTCGGTAACCTGATTGTTGCTTGTTACGATAGCTGAAAATATGTTTGCAGACAACGTTTTCAATATTTGTTTTAAGTTTTAAGTATATATACTTCACTGCTGTGTCTATAGTTCTATGGTCACATTTATATCTCGGAAGAATTATCAATAGGTTTGTTAATTTTAATGAATCTAAATTTATATTCTTAAATGGCTCAGATATTGATAAACCCAATATCTTATAAGTTTTTGGGTGAATTCCTTCTAGTGCCATTGAATTATTAGTGCCTATTACATCGGTAATATCAATAGTGTTATTTTTGTAAATGGCATTATTGAGACTAACATGGCAATCCTTTTAATTACCAGGTCAGTACGTTTCACTACGAAGTCTCTGCGAAATTATATATGTCATGTATTTAGGAAATATTAGCCAAGAAGAGTTTCAGTAATATCATGAGCAGTAATATTTGAAGTACTGGTTTTGTTGATGTTAGTTCCCGTGATTCCAGATGGATCAGTTGCCAAAGTTTAAGACAATGGCGTCTTTGAGAAATGACCGTTAGCGTTTTACGATGAGTGATTTGACTTTGTTACACTATTAACGATAATTTGCGAACTATTTCCATTGATGACACCAATATCGTTACGTTGCACGACACTGATTTTATTATAATATAATTATGTTTGTTTTGATCTTTTAATTTTTTTATTTGTATTGGAGCGTGTTTATATAGGATACAACGAAAACAGTAGTTCCTGAGAGACATCATAATCCCGGTCTTATCAGAGAAAAGTAATGACCTAATACAAGGAGAAATTCATTTTCAAAAAAAAATTAAAACATCTGTACAGCATATAGGGGTGTGAAATGTTTTTGTTTAAACTCTTTTGCTTACGTCTTGCACATATTGGATAGTGATCATTAATAGTGAAACAATGGTAAGTGTTGTTAGATTTTGTTGTTCTGATTTTTGGTTGAACATGGTAGACTTGCAGATCGTTTCTCTTGCTGGAGAATTGATTACATGTTTACGTTCCATGAACTATAATATCTCCAAAGCAGGTTTACTTGTTCAATTTATTTTGACACATAACCCATTTAATCGTTCCGATTCAGGTTCTTTCCCAAGCATATATGGGAATGTTTTAATTTATTTCATTTTCTTTAACTGGATGGATTAACTCTTCCATGTAGCTGTCAGCAGACGGTCATCTGAGCTCAAAAAATAGTACCCGATAGCTACATATCAGCTCCCTATAGTGCCATAGTTTTTGACAATTTAGCATCTGTTTGGATGTTTCATTTTGTTACTATTATTACAACTGTGGTCTTGAACTAAGTAACAGAAAGCAGCGAAACCAACAAGTTTATTAAATTAACAAATACATTATTTATGTAAGTTAAAAAGTAACCATTTGAAAGACGCTTGCAGTTTTATGAATTAAATTTCAGTTAATCATATATGTTATATCACATGTTTGATACAGAATGTGCTGATGTACCAATAGTCTTGAATGTGTATAATATGTTTAATGTATAATCTATGATGCAATTTAATGAACTAACAATAATCTCAAGGTAGTGTTTTGAAGTCAATGTGCACTTTGTAATTCCAAAACTAAATCTAAACAAATCATTCCTCTCAAATTATCTATAGCCACAACAGTAAATGTATCCATAGGCCGAACGTCTACTAATCTCACTTGACCAATGAAATGAAGGAATGCACGGGATCTTGATCATTTTAAAAATTCATTCAAATTGTAAAGAAGTTCGCTTTTAAAACATTCTACGTTTGTTATACGTTTTAGGCTTTAAAATCAAATGAAAACAAACATCTTTAAAAAATGGGGAAAAAATCAGCTAAGATAAACTTCTACGCCAAATCACAGATAAGAGTGTAACACACTATATAAATTAAATATATATTACAGCTGATATTCTTATAAGTGGTGCCACTCCCCATAGACCCATCTATAACAGGTTACCTGATAAAACTGAAGGCTTTTATTGCAGGAATTGCAGCCATATTCAACCTTTCCAACTGCATTGATACTAACATCTTTCCAAAATTCAATACATTTTAAATTCCATTTCCACTTCGAGTGTATTGCAGACGTTTTAATCTGCAACCCATTAGTATGCCATATATTACCAAAACATCATTTCTCATACAATGAGGTAAATGTATTGTATTATTTTGAATGATAAGTCACATTTGAATACAATGAATTGAAAAAGAAGAAAAAGCAAACAAAACTACCATGCAGTCATCGTTTCCAAATGGAAGATTCCATATACGGACTTCCAAATATTATGAAAATCAGTATTCGCGTCAAACCCAACAAAACCTGTGGAATGTGAACTGCATTCCACAAACTTATGAATATGAAATACATTTGCAGGAGAGTAGCAGCTCTCATACCGAGCAAATCGGATGTATGAGGTGATATTGAGTGCATGATATTATAACGTGTATCGGGTAGGAGTTAAGCGTACCTACTGAACTTGAACCTTGATATGAATACATACCGTGCCATTACACCAAGTCATTAGAACACATTATCGTCCAGTCAATCTGTTTTCATCCTTCGATAAAGAATTATTATGACGTAAACTGCTTGAAAAGAACACCTTATGAGGACGTACCACCCAGGAAATCATGGGCTATGATTTCATGGGCTATGGGTTCATAAATAATGTTTAATCATGTTTAAAGAATAGCACATGCTACCTTTATCTGTTATTTCAAATACATTTTACACAATAGTTATATTCATATATTTTATGTTTCTGCTTATGGTACTTTATATTTGCTTTAATTTGGAGATGCTTAAACCTCTAAATTTGTGTGCAACACAGTTTTACATTTTTCTTTACTATGCCTTTGTTTTGCTATACAAGATCAATTTTGATGAGAAGTTAAATAAAACAAATACATACATACATACATACATACATACATACATACATACATACATACATACATACATACATACATACATACATACATACATACATACATACATACATACATACATACATACATACATACATGCATACACAAACACACATACATACATACATACATACATACATACATACATACATACATACATACATACATACATACATACATACATACATACATACATACATACATACATACATACATACATACATACATACATACATACATATCCCAACAGCCGGAAGAATTGAGAGCGAACACACCAAAGACCGCCTAGCCGTTACACTTTAATAATTACTGGCAAGTAACTGATTTGTAATGAAGATGGAACTTCAAGGGAGTCAAGACACTACAAATATGAATTTTCCCATTATCACCTGATTTTTGCACGAGGCCAGTTTATCATAGAGAGCTCAGCAATTTAATGCGATTATTACCGCTTCCCACTTTATAATATTTTTGTAGCGTTTTTCTCTCTGGCAGGCAAATTTCCCTCTGAGCATCTAATTTTGTTGTGAAACAAATAATAGGGACAAAGGCATTAAATCGCAGCAAATGAAACCAAAGACCACGATTCGTCTATTATAGATAGATAAGTAGACTATAATAATTTCAAAGTTAAAAAGTAAATTGCAATCATTTTGTGATCTTCGCAGTTCTGATAATAGCTGCAGGTATAAAAAGTCTTCATTTCTACGAATATTATTTAACAGAAACTATCCCCTCCATCTATAATCAATAACAATAGAGCAAAGCGTCCAACTTAAATAACAATATTATCGTTTTCAACACGACATTCCAATCAAGCCATTTATACTGCCGTAATTTACGGAATAATCGATTGTAGTTCCAGATCAAAGAAAAGAGACCTAATCACATATTTTTGGACTTGATGTAATTGTCGCCATAGGAGAGTGCATGCAACGGAAACTCGACCAGTTGGATGCCACACACCTGCTTTCCTCGTTCCCACAATGACTTTCAATATTCTCAAGACAAGTTGAACAATAATTTGACTTCGAAAGTGTAGTCATTGAAGTCCACTATCGACGCCCATCATGTTGTGACATATAAAAATGTCGTAACCACCCACTTTGAGTTTAACAAATTAGCACCTGTACAGTTATTCATAATTTATTCTAATGATCAAATCATTATGAATTCGTTACGGTAATATCAGCTTACATCTGAATAAAAAAAGGTTTTATCTATGTTAAAATGAGGTAAGTTAATGGTAAATTATAGTGGATACATATTTTAAAGGAAATGAAGAGAGAAAGATCGATCGGTTAATATTCTGTCGATAGGTAGTGATTATCGTACAGAGCCATGTATGGGTAATGCTGTTGTTAAAAAAAATCATATACTGAAATTCCTCACTAATTTTACTATTGTCATACTTATAAGTGTCAGAAAAATAGATATAACTTGAAATGATTTAGATATACAAAGTATTGCTAAACAGGATTAAAATTGCTATATCAGTGTCTACAAACATATAATTTAAATCTTTAAATTGCGCCATACGACTGATACATCTGCAAAGCCGTCAAAGACATATGCATATTATGTCCTAGCCATGGCGTTACTGATGACTAGTTATGCAATAATGTTGGACATTTTTAGAAATGTATATATATATATATATATATATATATATATATATATATATATATATATATATATATATATATATATATATATATATATATATATATATATATATATATATTAAATCACACGTTGATCTGGAATATGATGGTTCATTTAAGGATAATGCTCCAGCACAAAGGTATGATTTAATTAATTGAATGTAGCAGCCATAGATGGCAATTATCTCGTGGGATTAAAAAAGGCTATAATGAGTCTGAGGAAAGAGTTAAAACACTCAACATTGCATATCACTCCCTTCTCTAACCTATACAATGGGTATATCACACTTTTAAGACTGATATTAATAGTTTCATTCAAGTACAAACCTTCGAACATGATTGCTTATCTAAAGATATATATACATATATATATATATATATATATATATATATATATATATATATATATATATATATATATATATATATATATATATAAATATATATATATATATATATATATATATATATATATATATATATATATATATATATATATATATATATATATATATGTCTATATATATATATATATATATATATATATATATATATATATATATATATATATATATATATATATATATATATATATATATTGTTTCTAAGGCTTGAGTCTTCGGGATATTGTAGTTTCTTATTAGAAACCACATAAAAATGATGTTCTATCTGCTAGCTGATTTTATATAAAAATAAAATTTACTCTCTCGCTGCAAAACAACTTTTTCAGATTAATGTTCGGAGATGATGGAAAGAAATAAGCCAGTAAAAATGTTTCAACGTTCTATAATTAGACAAATGATGAAACCAACAATTGCAATATAACAATATCAAAATGCAGATAACGTGATAAATATAAATATCAGAAGAATTCTTATTCAGAAACACAAATTTACTTTTATCACCAACTAAACGTTCTAGATGTTATATATTGAAAACAACAATGTACCTATACGAAAGTGAGATTGAATCACAACGGGAAATCCGATGCAAAGCGTAAATATTTTCCTGGTATATAAAAATAGCACACGATGATTTTCAATCGACGTCAAATTAATTTAATAAAGTTTAAACTGTATTAAAGATTGTTCATTTTAGAATGTTCTGAAAAGATTGAAAACTACTATATAAAAATTAAGACTGACAATAAAAAAACAAAATTAACATTCGTTATGAAAGAAGGAAACCATTTTATCTGAACATGATCATGCCAAAACAGTAAATGAAAATCTTATTAAAGGTTGAGTGTGCCAATATTATGCTTTCGGCGTACGGGCACAAAGTATCAATTACGTAAAACAATATCAAACGATGCCTGACTATATCACTCAACAGAGAAACAAAGATGCCCAACACATATCAATGGCAATCTGAATTACATGTACTAGAATCAAAAATGGCGACAATAGTTGTCGTTATTCAGTCATAACTTTCGGTAATATGTTGGACATTCTGTCATTAAGAACGGATATAAACTAAATGGAAATGTCATACTGAATCACGACAACAAATACTCATTGTTGATGAAGTATTTTATTGGTAATAATTTAATAATAGAATGAAAGTCATTATTAAAAATAACATTTATATTGAGAAATTGACATACTTCTTGACACAGTTAATATAGTAAATATCTAAATTGTTGTGCAATAAAACGTTCATAACAACAGCAAAACAGTTTACGAATTTAGACTAAAACATTTATCCATAAGAACATATATGTGTATTTGATATTTTCAATGAAAGAAATATATTACGTAAAGACAAATCATATTAAGGCCTTAACTGTTCACAAATGTACAAATTTCAATTATCAGTACGTTAAAGATGTGATCGAATTTTGTAACCTTCAAACATGCTTTCAAGTCTATATGATATGCCATATTAAAAGCGTTAAGGAATGTCTTTACAAAATTACAATATGAGCGTTAGTATAGTTTTCTAGGAATAGCTCATTATGCAAGTCTATAAAGATTAGATGTAGAATTTAAACTGTTAACATATGATATGTTCATGGTGAATTTGTGTAGAATGAGATATATAGCACATATTATATAATACGAATAAAAGCATGTATACAGATTGTAAGATGATGGTAAAAATAATATCCTAAGTGTAAAAGGTTAAGGTCAAGGTCGCATATTACGTTCATTTATTAGTGAGCCATGATACATTATATGCTGGTAAACAGCTCAAAGTGCAGGTGAATAGTTAGTAAGAGAGATACAAGCAAGGCTGCTGGAAATAACAGATGCGTATTGCATTAGTAGAATTTGCAAGCGGATTTAAAGATTTTATTATGCCTGCGTGAGCATTACAACGACTTCCTCTTAGCTCCATGGAAGCTGATTCCAGATGATTTATTAGAGGTGAAGACAAAGTCCTTAAAGGATTACCTAGAGATATACAGTTAGAGTCTTGTGTAAAATTACCAACGAAAATATACTTAACATTGACAAAAATTTCTGCAAAATAAAGTCAATGAAGCAAAGAATTGTTTTTCTGATAGACTTTTGATGAAGTAGATGAATGATACTGTGTTTGATGTCCTTCATAAGCTTAGGCAACAAGTAATAAGCATAAAAAGGACTAATTTGACAAAACATATAAGAACTCTATGTTGGATGAAAAACAGTAATGAAATATTGATTGTAGCCTTCAAATACACACTACAAAAGAAAGTGGTCCCGTTTAAAGCCAAGCAACCCTCACAAATTGAGCAAGAATCGTGTATTTATAAAAGCATTTATACTTAGCTCCAAATGTGCAACTTAGCAGTTATTCAAAGCTGTACTGTTTAACGAGCTAATGTTGCGGAACCATTTCTTCATATATCATTATACATATGGCAAACGTGCAATACATATACATGCTTATGGTCATGATACATGAGATAACTAACAGGTTGTAATGATTGTTTTGAGTCTTTGAACTATGTTCTGTTCCCATAGAATGATCACTCCTACAAGACAAACATTAACATTTCTGTTACATCTCTTGTGGCAGCAAGAGTTATAATATTGGAGCAATGTGCAATAGACTGACATTGACCAGAACTATCATTGATGCATTTTACCATAATGATGAAGTGTGGTCCGTATGAAGCACTGTAATAACAAAATATGTTATTGTGAAGTTTTACGCAGGTACGTTCATGTTTTATGATCACAATGGGTGTTACTTATAATCGATAATTCTTAATTGGGACGTTAGTTCTGGATCAGAACTACTTATCAACATATATTTATTTTTAAGTTATGTTCCCGGATGAATGTGTTCTGTTTTCCTTGCTTAACATATATAATGTTCAAGTATATGGAATATTTATTGATGCGATACAGAAAAAAGCATTCATTTGAACTGAGCTTACCATTCCTAAGGCATGACATAAATGCTGAAACCATATTTAATATGAATCGTTTCAGTATATTGGTTTTGTTACTTGCAATTGGGGGAGTTTATAACCACCGCCTATCATTTCTAAAGTCTAGCTTAATTTAAGGACTAATCATTTAATGCAAGTGTGTGTTTCCTATATGTAAGGGCTTGACACGACATAACGTTTTCTTATGGGTTACATCCTTAACATTCTACTTTCTGTTTATTCATTTTCCAAAGGGTATATTGACGACAAATGCTGTATAGCTTCTCGTGGGTTGGTGGTTCTTTCCGGTGATTTCCCTGTTTCTTCCTCCACCATTAATACTGGCCGCCATGAATAGCCTATTGTGTGCTGAAAATTGGCGTTAAGCCTAAGAACAACTACAATAAACGCTGTAGATTGTTTTCTTAAACCGCAGAATATCTTTTTTTTTGTTCTCATAAACATAAACTTGTAGAAACAATGTGTCGTTCGTTGTACGAAACCTCTTTTGTACAAGAACATCAAGGGTTTTCACATATAGTAATAAGCAATTTGAAAATCACAAATAAATTTATGCGTATTGGACATCACATCAGGAATGATGGGAAATACAAAATAATCATAACAAAGTTGTTTGTACTTTCAATTCGAACATGACGTGAAAATTCATTGTGTAACTATGAGAAATTAAAAGCAGTAATACGAGACTTCACAGTTAGCGCACTTCATTCTAAAATTATCCTGCTAAAAATTGTATCCTCAAGGTATTTAATGCATAATTTATTTGTGTTATTTTCAATTATTCCTTCACTTCACTGAAATTAGTTTCTTTTTGTTAGTATTTCTGATGCGATCCATTAATTTACTTTAGCTTCTGATGCCCTAGAACCATTTTATTGATGTAAGGCACCAAACTGGACACAAGACCATCTTTCGGACGTTAGACACTAACTTAAACATAAGACTATTGTAATGAAGTTAGGTACTAAATTAGACACCGAGACCATCTTGCTGATGTTAGGCACAAAATTGGACATACTATGTAAAAGATCAATATACTCCAGTTGACTTCAAAATGGGCCGACTAGAATAGGCTCTAAACTGGATAGACACCAAGACTATTTTACTAATGTTAGGTACCAAATGCGACACCAAGAATATAGTACAGATGTCAGGCACTAAATTGGACTCGCCATGTAAAATACAATTTACTCCAGTTGATTTCAAAATGGGCTGACTAGAGCTATAGTAGAAGTAATCGCTTTATCACTAGTCCAAACATCCAACGTAAAGGGCAAGAGATTCAACTCAATAAAAATATCTGCCTTGTTCGTAAGGTTTATTATTTCGATATGTGAATGCCTTTAACATTCTTAACCTTTTAATTAATCTCCAGAAAAATACAGAAATAATACGAATAGATTTCATATTGTATACAGTAAGACGCCTTTAGTTCTCACTGGCTCAATTACTGTTGTCACGTACATTCTTTTATCTGAATTAACCATTACAATTTGTACAATAATTCATTTGCCTCATATCATGTCTTACTTCAAAGTCCTATCGCATTTTGAAACGGTCTTGAAATCGACATTGGTGTAAAATAAACCTAATTAACTTGTGAGTGCATAAAGACAGACATTCAAATGAAACCACCTGCCGTTGATATACACCATTTTACTTGATTAAATCAATACCATGTATTATCCCAGTGAATATATGACAGTTAAAAAATTCGGAATGTGAAATACCTTTCATCTGAGATAATACTTTGATCAGAGAGAAAACATTTTTTTTCAGCAAAGCTGCTTCAAAACGTTGATTTTGTTAACTGATATGTCCTATGCTAGTTAAAGAATTCAAATTAATTTCTAAGGTAAGCAATACATTATTTGCATAACAAAACAATGATAAATACAGTATCCACATATACTCACTTGTACATTGAGTCTTAATGTAAACTACTTAGACCCATATGGGAAGTGCATAATGCTCCTGAAAATTTTCGTCTTTACAGTTTGTTATAGCAAATAGTATAACAAATGAAATCAATCCTCATCTGCATGTTCATTATGCCTTGGTAGATCGTGGTGTTTGTTGTTTAAAGTTGGACTAATCTTACAAGAAAAGCATTTACGTGATCTTCGATATTTGTGCGTTATTAGCAAAAAAAATCTCCTTACAAAATAGATACATGTATTATCTGATCCAAAACGTTGTTTAGTGTGAATATGAAGATTCCTTACAAATCTGTAGATAATTATATGCAGTTTTTATAGTTCAATAAAAGTATTTCTCCTACGTATACGGTAGCTTAGTGTGAAGTACATAGGACTTGAAATAGAATGGTTCAGAGTTCCATAACTATAAGCTGCGTACTTTTGTCTTTGAGAGAAAACTTAAATTAAATTTCTTTAGTACGATTCAGCCTACAATGCGTTGAAATTTTATGTTAACAGCTAATTAAACAGCTTTTAGATACTACAATAATACAATAAGGAATTGCTTTTACTATAACTTTTCTTCATAAATTTTGGAGAGATCCGTTAGTGTGGGTTGCGTTTTAATTTGGTAAATTGGCTTACGTTTCCTTTTGACCTTGAAAGCTTCTACAAACGATCGTACTGAAGAATTCGATTGGAAAATAATCCTCGTGGTTGTTTGGTTTTCTGTCTTAGCTTTGTACAATAAGGTCATGATACAAATAATTCTTAATTCTTATCTTAACATTCATAGTCTAATCAGTGTTTTAGTTGTGTTCAGTTATTATTTGAAAGGGTTTGCTATATCAATTATTCACTGGAATCATAAAGTACTCATTGACATCAGGTAAAAATCACCATTTGGAGATAAATGTGAATTTATTTCAAGATATTCAGGGTTATATCTTTGTGATATATTTAGACTGTTTACAAATTATTGTATTTAAATATATTGTCACATCAGTATATTCAATAATGTAGTTCATCTGGAATGTCATTGCAATTCATTCGGAAAACTATATACATTTGGGACGTTTGAGAAAATATTTAGAACTACTTGGATCTAATTCATAATACTGTGAGATTTTTGTTAATTTGTATCATAGTGAAATAAATCAAATGAACCATGTTGACAAAAAATGATTATACAAGACATTAATCATATTTCGAGACGGGTTATCGTGATTATTTATTCAGACTACTTATTTGTCCCCTGACGTTTGGACCTTTATTACAATGTTCATGAATCTGTAGATAAAACTGAGTTGCCAATCACGACAATACGATATATCTAACATAATCACAACCAGAGGACATTTCCCTAGTTATATTCAAGGTGTTATTACAAATAAATACGTTATATTTTCCACAGACATAAATTTAACTAAGAAAGAGAGAGACAAAAACGGAAGAGAGAAAAAGATTTATTCTTGCAACGAATTGATGCTATTTGACTACCTTTTTACGGTATGCAATATGTCATACAGAAATTTCGAGCTAATCAATCATTTTTAAGCACTCATAACAATTCATTTAAAGGAATTATGTAGTTTATGACTAAGTAATTAGCAAACATCCTCAATCAGTGCTGATTTAATGAGCAAAAGAAATAGTAGAATCGATGTCATTCATTTTTATCACGATCATTTATGACCCCAAAATGGATAGTTTGAGTATATCTCATAAAATTGCAAATGATTTAAAGAATCTTAAAATTTACGTTTTCCTTGGTTTCGTACTTTAAACTCCTATAATGCCTGTAAAACATTGACATTTACTTATTTACTGGTGTATACGATTATCGGACACTATAATCAAGTTACTTTCATTGAAAGTTCTTAGTTGTCAGCAAAATTAGATTATCAAAATAGTGAAATATCGGAATAAAATTTATGTCCTGTATTGGGTCCGGTCAATTTACAAGCGTTTTAATATATCTTTAAGAATTATAATCAATAACTGGAGTCAGTTTCAATAGAATAATTGTTGCATATTGTTTGCTTCTATTAATGTACGCTGAATACACTCGATTTTCGACCAACCATGTCTTCAATGCTAACGCTATGAAATTACTCTTGGGATAGCACAACGCAAAATCTGTGCTTAAGTAAGAGGTTCTTTTGAAATAAATGAAGTCGTTCTTAGTGTCAAGTGTTGAAAAGACTGAGGTTTTAAATCAATTTTTGAATTTAATATGAAACTGTTTTGCGGTTGAAGGATTATTGTGGTACACTTCAATGGCAATCAAAATTATTGGTATCCTATAAATTTAATCTTATTATGTTTGTTAGGGACGTTATGATTACGATTTTGATTTAATAATAATCCTGGATTTTTGTTGTCTTTAATCTGAGAGATAGAGGCTACAATAAGAAATGTTGAATACCTAATAAGACACAATTATATATTGGTAATAAGGTGTTATATTAATAATATGGTGCATAAAAAGCACAAAATGAGCATAAAGAGACAGATGTGTAAAGTGGCATTATAATTTAGACGACTTGTATAACTATTGACAGACATAAGATATTCTGTAGTTAGCTCTTTAAATCCAGGTATGAAATGGTATAAAATAAGTTCGAATCTTAGCAAGTTTTTATTATTCCTCTGAGATTCAAAATCACCTAAGTAAATTTCAACACCACAACTATGATCAAACTGAAACAAATTGCCCAGGTATACTGATTAGCAATTTGACCCGTTTAGCTCCGTGCTTTACAATCAACGAAGGTACGTTGTATAACATAACCCTAGTCAGCACCATGCGTTAAAAATCTGTGCAGGTAAAATGTAAATTTTAGAGCTGTTTATATCCCTTTTTACAACCAACCCAGCTACGTAGCAGAGCACTGACTTAGTTTATTCTGGTACATTATACTGCTTAGAACTGTTTAGTTCCTTGGTTTAACATTCACCGCAGTTTCATTGTAGAACTTATCCCTGTTAAGATCCGTACATTAGCAGTTGCGCAGGTACATTATATAAGTTAGACCTTCTCTGTGACCTTCTGCAAATGTGCTTGAGCATTGTAAATAATAAAGTCAGTTTTACAGTTTTTAAATTTGATTAGCATTCATTTACTTCCTAGTATATAACGTAAACAGTGCTCAACATAGAAAAATGAAGATGTATCAAATTGAAACTTTCTTTATTGGATTACTGTGCAATCATTTAAAAAGACTAAAGTAGTGAATTCCATAAAAATCACAACTACACCACAATTAAAGAACGATGCTTTCAGAATGTAGTAGGTTCATATTCAACATGTTCCTGGAAAGGATCATAGAGGATATCTTTCATGATCACAAGGACACTGTCAGCATCAGAGGTAGAATAATCAATGATTTAGCAAGAGATGAAAAGGAACTGGCTGACAAAACTTCCACAGCATACGGTATGGAGATTAGCTCAGGAATAAAACAAAGAAACTGATGTCAAGCAACACCAATGACATTTGTTCAGAAAAAGGGTCAGTAAAAAAAGATGGAAAGAGTCATAAGCTTCAAGTACTTTAGATAAACTATCACAAATGAGGGCTACAAACCAGAGCTACTTTGTATGATTGCCCAGACAACATCAACAATAACAAGGTTACGACAAATATTGTCAAATACCAGCATTGATTTTGATTTCAAAATAAGGCTGATGCGCTAGATTGTCATATTCATCGTGCTGTATGCTTGTGAAACATTGACACTCACATCAGATGTACAAAGATCGATTCAATCCTGGAAGGTGCTACCGCCAGTTCGTCTACATCATATACATTTACCAAGTAACAAATGAAGAAGTCTACACCAGGATCCAAAACGCCATCGGATCAAATAAAGTCCTCTTGACCATAGTTTACAAAGTTCAAACTGAAGTGGTATGGTTAAGTCTCAATATCATTGGATCATCTGGACTTGGAAAATAAAATCTTGCAAAGCACAGTGCGAGGATACAGAAGCAAAGGCAGAGAGAACAAGAGATGGGAAGACAACATTAAGGAGTGCACAGGCAAGATATTTGGTGATGGCAAAAGGGCAGAAGAGAACAAGAAATGATTAAGATAATTGGTTGTAAAGTCAATTGTGGTGCCTCAACGAACTCTTAGGTGAAAGGACTGATAATGATGATGGCAATAATAGCACATCGTGTTAAGAAATGTGAAATAACTTGTAGATTTATGCAATGAGTATCTTTAATACCACGTCAAACATTTATTTTAACATCAATATCTTAAAATATATTCTTGGTTAATTTAGATTTATTTCAACAAAATAAGTAAACGATCATAAACTTTCGAATGGAGGACAGCTTGAAATGAAAACATGCTATCATAACTACCCATCTTAGTAATGCCACCAAGGAGGCTTTTGCGAAACGCTTTTGAAAATCTCTTTATTTTCAGTAAATTGTTTTTCGTTTTGGTTTAAACAGTTTTCAAAGTCTTAGTCTATGTATCAAACATGCTGATTATTTCCTAGACTGTCTTTGTATATGTAGAAACATGCTGACTACCCTACGTAAGATTAGATTCGTAGTCTATGTAGACAATTTCACAAACAAATGAGCGGTAAGCTACAGGAATTTGCATTTGGTTTAAACAATATTCGTTTACACATATAACCATTGAAGGTACACACAATCGAACAAGGAATGTGTAGAATTAGGTGAAGATTTTATTTGAAGCTCTCTCCTCATTAACAACGTATCAAAATATATTTTAAATGATTAACTAAACTCTGGGAATGTTTACCTAAATTAATTGTCAAATAGCTGAAGAGATGAAATAATTTCCGAAGCTATTATTTTAAAATACTGCTGTAGATATTGACGTGATATAAATCAGATATTAGCATGTTCATAAAACGCTGGAAACATGAAGGATAAAAATGCATCACAATATATTGATAACTTGCGTCTATAGATAGGAATGCCGAAATTTCCTTTGTTTTTCTGTGAGAGGAATCTGTCAAACGCTTTCACAAGCTCAAATCTAGTGTTAAATTTGGATTTTTACTTTTTGTTTTATTGAGGCAGGAGATGCAAAAGTTTCTGGTCCGGATTTTTCACAAGTTTTGAATTTTGAATTCCTAATTCTGTTTGCAAGAAAGTAAATATAGTCCGATTATATCCCAAACCTCATTGTGTGCGACTGGCACAAGAGCCAACAGATAACATAAGTAACTTGACCATATTTCTCAGAATGCTCATTTAGCAAATTTGTATTGCAAAGATGTGTACGTTTTCGACTCCCATGAGTATTTATTATGTTCTATAAATCGCTTACGTTCTTTTCAATTTGCATAGGAAAGATAATATTTAAACCGATGAAGATTTTGAAGCATTGGTAAGGTAGCTCGAATTATGTCACCAGGCTGAATCCCATCTCTGTTGTATTAATGTTGTACCCTAATTCCATTTGTGACTCAGTCGTTTGACTATTAGGTCATGCTACTTTACAAGCCTTTGAAAACTTGTATTTGAACTCAACACAAAGGCAAGAAGTAAAATTTATTTTTCTTCTTTTAAAACACGTGTCTCTTTCAATAACTTCAATGTTCCTGTTCAAAAGGAATAAAGCCCAAATATGCTTAAAATGATCCTTAAGGAGCAAACAAAAGCAGGTGAACAGTCTCGTTCCAATGTTTATTTGTACCAAATCGATATAACCGAGGTATAAACTTCATATTCGGATGAACTTTTTATAGAGCACATTTACTTTCAGGATGAAAGGCAGGTAATTTAAATTGTTTGATGCCTAATTCAGGCATAAATTGCTTGAAAATTCCAGAATATGATTTTGACCCTTGATTGAATTGGACAGACTTGGGATGGTTCTTGTGGACGCATGCATTATGGTCAACAAGTATCGGCTGCCTAACTTAGTCTTTGGTTAAAAAAAAACCGACACGACCAACCATTATCTTGCTAAACAGTTCGTGCAATGCGGGCATAGTTCATAATAAGCCTTAGGTATCTACTAGTTGGATTTACCTTCCCAGTTGTCATATTTGAGAAGAAATACAGATTTTAGAAACATCACTTCTAATTCGGCCAATAAAATTTCTCCAAGGTTTTAAGAAAAATGTACTTTGTCGCAGGACACTAACTGTATGAGAGGTGTCCTCTTTACCCACTAAGGAGATTACTGTTTACTAGACAATGATCTAGTTGGAGATAAGGCTCTGGGTAATCCATGTGTAACTCACAAGCCTTATTTGTTGTATCGAAGCTGTAATCGTTGATCATACCATGTTTGTGAAGTTAGAAAAATGAGCTAAATAAAAAAATATTGATCATGATAGTATTCGTTTAGCTGCCACATTTATTAGTCAGGCTGTAGAGGAATAACGTCTCACTATATTCCCTAAAAAGTATATTTTCACTACAAGCATCACAGAAAAGTCACTACAAGAGTCCCAGAAAGTTAAAATATCTAATAATAAAAGACTAAGAAGGTCTTATGTCTCTTCTTTTAATATTTAATAGAAATACTCTTGAAAGATTCACTAAGTGATGGGCAACCTATCAACAGCAATGGCTAAGAATTATCCATAATCAAATCGGACTGTGGTTTGTTTAATGCAACACTTGTATTGCTTTAATATATGACCGTTACATTCACGTCATAGAAATAATAACATTTTCAATAAACCTGTCATTATTTTGTTGCTTAGCTTTCAATCTGCAGCAACTTGAAAATATGGCACCATTTCTTCTAATAATAAGTGCACGTTGGAAGAGATAAGGATCTATGTTCAGTCTTATCCAACGTTTCATTCCTAAATGTTGCGTCAGATTGAGATTGGGTATACTCGTGCAAGACATATTTTGCTAACCAAAAACTAAAACAGCCGATAGAAAAACGTATTGACATACTACACTTTCTTTATCAAAAAATATAAATTAACTCTAGTGGCCACATTTTCTAATGTTTCAACCTTTTGCTCATCATTGTCAGTCGTGACGTCACTATGGCCGCAATTCTGGCACTCTTTGATTAATATGAGTTAGCTGAGATTATTATAATCTTTACCAACCTAACTTGAATAATTGCTCTTTCTACTTTTGCATGAGCATTTCTCTTGCTTCTTTTGCACTTTGCATTTCAATATCCCATCTCGTTTTTACTCCAATTGCATTTGTTATCTTCCATTTCTCATCCTATTCCTCATTCTTCTTTGCATTTATCTTAATCTTTTATCATTTTCAACTTCATATGTATTTCTTTTATGGATTTTTCTCTCTCTTCAGGTGTATTGACTCTAATTGTTTAAATTTCTGTCCAAAACATATAAAAACTTTCAAATCAAGCAAGAAAGCACTGTTATCATTTCCACCAAATATATTGGACGTAACAATTTTTCCTTTCTTGCTTCTTATTAAACAATATTCGTTTAACACTTTAATTTCAATTGCACTTTAATTTACTTACCCATCCTGTGAATAATTTAAGACAAAGTTTTCCACTTCTGATCACGTTGCTAAACTTACTGTCTTCTATAACGATTTCTCAAATATGCCAAATATACAAGGGACTAAGAAACATCCGATACAAAATGAATTTTAATTTAAAAGCAATTTAATATCTCTGAAATATATTAAAAATGTTTGTATCCTGAACGATTACCTCCAATTATCTGCATTAATATTGTGGTATTAAACTAAGTAACCAAACGAACCAAACAAGTGTAGTAAACTTCAAAAAATAAGGTGCCTTTAAATATGATCGGTGTATTAATATATGTCTTGATATAAATACTCTAATAAACCTAGCATGTGTGCTATATGTACTTACGTTTCCGTTTATATCTTTGCTAGAATTTGGAGATTATTTGTCGAATATGTGAGGATCGGCTTTAAGAAGATTATTATCATTCTGATTAATTAGCCAAATGTTAGAAACATAACTCATAACTGCAGCATTTACTGGACTTTATGACTGACAGCATCAATTAGTTCGTAAAATGGACCTTCCTTAATTTGTTAACATAAGGAATTCTCTGTACATATCTAGGTGCATGCTTTTGGTTGTTTATGACTGAACTATTTATTTGCCTTGTTGTGTTCAGGTCACATTTTGTAATGCACGGCTTAGAAAGTCTTACTGGTGAATCACATAAATTGTGAAACAAGAAAAGCCACGAAATTATGAAACTACATTTTCGCGATTTCTAGTCATTTTGTGATTAGAGAAAACTGCTGAGGTATTTGCGCGATTAAAAATGTCCAGTTGACAAATGACTGCATTTTATTCCTTTGGAAATAGTTGAAATGGATTATCAAGCCAAGTTCTGGCAGATGGTTGATTCCTGTTCATGTAAGTGTTACAATATCATCTTAACGTACCTTGGATTGTACGAAGTGGTGCTTTATTTTATATTTTTTGCGGCTATTGCACGTATTTTAATTAAATTAAAGATGCATATGTGACAAACTCGGAATGTAAATACAGTTTAAAAAACTACATCTTTATTAACATGTACAAGATGGTCTAGGCCCAGGACATTCAGAGCCAGTCACACAAGGTGACAAAACGTGCAACGCGCGCAATTAACTAAAGACTCGGCTAGTTGGGACTATTCCCACTCATATAGGTCTATGATCCAGGTAGCTATCTGACTTTTTGTTATGCTGCCTGACTGCAAATTTCAAAGCACTATTTGTGTGCAGTAAAACCTTGGGAATGTGGCACAATTCCATTCCTCAAGGAAAATTAACATCCTGCTATGCAGGAATTAGCAACTGGCACATGCACTTTCGTGAGCATGCCAGTATAATCCAAACCTCAACAACAATACAATTTTATTTCAAACTGTCACAAGTTAACAAAGAAAACAGATATAGATAATTACGTGTCAGGTACCCGGCCTGGAGATCATGTAAAACTAAGCTCCAGTCAGAGGAAGACTTAAATCTCAATCAATCAGGAACTGACTTTTCAAACTAACGTTATGTAAGGTTGGTCAAAAGAAATATCACGCTCAAATGTAAGCTCAAGAGTTTGATAATATGAGTACTGGACTCGTGTGATTTTAGAATTTACGCTCTGGCTCAGGTTGTGAGTTTGTTAAACGTCTAAGTCATGCGTTACATCTAAGTAATAGTTGCAGAATGTATATATGTTTTGGTAAGGATTTATACAGCCTTTGCTCATTTTACAAAAAATAAGAAGTTATGGGCTTTATCCATTGTACACTTAATAATACATTGCAGCTTCTATCTCTCATAAAATTACGGACAGTGTACAGACTTTATTTATTACATACATTAGGATAGATTAGAAGCTTTTTTCGTTATATACCAAAGGAAAATTACAGCACATATCCCTGATATATGTAAAGATAGATTACAATTTTATAGATACTCAAGCGCAGAGTTCAGGCTTTATCAATTGCATACGCAAAGATAGATTGCAACCTATATCCGTTATGTACTCAGGAATATTTATTATATACTCAAGGATTGATTACAGACTTTATTCAATATACACTCAAGGAAAAATTACAGCCTTTATCTGCTATATCCTCAAAAGTAGAGTACAAGCTTTATCATTTATATACATAATGATAATATTGTAGGCTTTATTTATTATCACCGTAACTATTGTATTGTTTTACTTTCAACTATATGGTTTCTTATCGCTGGTCGATAAGAAAACTTTAACCACTATTAAATGATGCAAGGTCTAACCTTTCGTATGGCGCTAAATAGCCGAACAGTCAATGAAGCAGGCTTTAGACCCTATTTGCTAAATTATGAGTTATAAATTAGGAGATATAATCCACATCACAAAATGTATTATGCCGAAGAATGCTTGATACAGGTTTTGTCTCAGAAAAAAAGACAATGCAATCTACGCAGCAATCTCAGATGAAGACACATCAAAATACAGTTTAATCAGTGTTTAGATCTCAAATGACGAGACACAAAACAATGAAATAATTGTTTCTGTCTCCGATGACAACATCCATAAAATTACAATCCAATCAGATCTCAGATCTCATTGAATGAGGCACGAAGAGAATGTAATGTGTGCTGGAATAACTGAGTGTCAGGTGATGCAATTGGAAATATTTATTGAAGTTTTCTCACATATTTCATAAATACAATATGCATGCATATTTGTAATATGTTCAATGCTATTATGTTTGACAACACTGTAATTGCATTAAACTATTTATATTTTGAAAGATAATCTGGGAGACAAAGTTATTAATTTGAAGTTGAAAATGTGACACTATTGTTATAACTGATTGCATTTAATGAGACCTTTGTCGTACTAAGTTAAAGGATTGGAAAACGCCTATGTCGTAATTAGCTAGTAGATTTGAAGAGGTCTCGTTCGTTCTGTATAAGTAGATTAGAAATAGCCTCTGTCTTTTTAAGCAGATTTGAAGAGGCCACTTTTATTCTGAGCAACCAGGAAAACGCCTCTCTAGTACTAAATTACTTCTAGGAGGCGTTTGTGGCACTAGTACTGCGTTATTGGATCTAATAAGGCCTGTGTCGTACAAAGTAGATTTCAAGAGGCCCCCATATTAATTTTATACAGTACATTTATGACAAGAAACATTGTTTTCAGACATACTTGACTTTATGACGTTAAACGGGATGTAATTGGAATGATAATTATCATTTATATAATTGGAAAATGTATTGTGATACTTTATATGCATCGGCTTATAACTGTATGTCACTTGAATTAGATAGTGAAGTCTCTTAGAGCTCTCTATACACTTAGGGAGTCGAACATCGACAAGAAAAAATCATGTTTTGCACATTCAATACTACAATTCATTTTGGAATTTTTGTCCCTTTTGGAATTCTCCTTTCTTCTTTGTATGATTTTGCTTTCTGATGTGTTCCATCCTATTGTTAGCATGCTTTTATATCTTCACGGGTTCGGTTATCTTCTTTGCATATTTTTTTCCCTTTGACGTGTACCTTTTACTTAAGTCTTGACCATTACCTTTATATATTTCAGGAGATATCACCTCAATGGATACGAGAAAACGGAGACAATCATACTTTATCTGGATTTATGTGATTTTATAAAATAAATCCGACCTTGGATATTCATAACAAGGCAAGTAAATTAATTACTATAAATAGCTTATGACAAACACAATATATTATTCTTATCTTAAAAGAAATTGTAACAACTTAAATATATTTGTAATGAGGTGAAATTTTATTTTAGATGCAGAATACGCCATGCAGCTAAGTGATATTGTATTAAGGATAAACAAGGCTTATCAGTAGAAAATCTAAATGTTATTTGCTTATCAAGAATTGGTGATTAAATGGTACGCTTTAAAGTCAAAGGCGAACCATAAGTACATGCATACAACTTGAAGTCAATGCCAAACCATGCTTTTAAGCATACATTCTAAAGTTGGTTACAAAGTTAGTTGCATATCCTTTAACATCAATGGTAAAAAAATTATCTTGTCCATACACTTTAGTATTGATGGCAAACCAAACTAACTTAAAGATAATGGCAAAACCACGCTTCGATCCTTACACTTTAAAGGCAACGACAAACCATACATCTATGCATATACTTTAACGTCATGAAGTGAAAATACCTATATGCATACCGCAGATGTTACATGGAACCAATTTCTCGACGATATTTAGTTATTCCGGATTTACGGTAGCAGAGAAATATATTTATTATAAAACTGTGTTTATGTTTCACTGTTAGCGTCTAAACTAATGCACAGAACGTCAAAAAGTACGCCGATATGTATTGGGTCAAGAGCAAATGTTATGGTCATCAAGTTTGTCTGTCTTACTTTGCTTTTGTATTTGGTTTATATTAATATCACGCGGTGTGGGAACCAATGATTTTAATAAACAAATACATAGAAGAAACCTTTAAAGAAAATGCAATTATATAAACAAGCACTTGAAATTTTAAAGTGATATTGGGACCAGAATTTCAATTTGAGGTTCTGGTTAATGTCGAAGCCGCTGTGCTCGCAGATAGATGACTCCTCTACACTGGACTGAACACGTTTTCTGAGTGATGCCGGATATTCGAGTGATTGATGTTTGATTTACTACATGTCGATATTGGCAATTTAGGAACACGTTTCAGTGGAAAGTCTTGATATACTTTATGTCTCTTACTAACGATGTATGTTTATGTGGATCAGAAACTGAGCAGATTTGGTTGTACTGACATCATGTAAACGAGAATAACTTACGTTACGTATTTAACATAACTTATCGCAGTATTAGTCACACGGTGTTACCAGGGTAACAATATATCTATAGTGTTAAGCATTTAATAGTCAAAAAAGGAGTTGCCAGCGGAAGTACTGATTAATACTGGAATGGTAGCTTTAAAGGATATTGATTGTTTTCATGGATTTTGTTTAGTTCTAGCAGTGACGTTTATGACCATTTAGAGATATTATTGATTTGTCCTAAAATCGATAAATATTATCGATATAATTTGTTCGTTATAATATTGTTTATCCAGATGGAGACATAACTTAATTAAAAGTATCATTAACAATGTAGCAGTTCCTGTCTCACACCTGATTCAAATTAATTACAAAAGACCTAACGCAAACAAAGCTCCGTTAAGTTGCAAGGAAGGAAATTAAATTATTGAACCATATTAACACTTATTTTGATTTTGTTTTATATTTTGACTCCATTCTATGTATATTTCGAAACTAAAATAACTCTGAAGCATGTGTTCAGAAAGAAACAAGCCATGCAAATCAGTGAAATACAAAGTTTACATTCGTCATATTTAAGGTATCTTTGAACACTTTGTGATGTGTCTATAATCCTAATATAATTAACATAAAAGAGTTAAAGAAAAAAGATTTGCAATATTCAACAACAAAAAAATATTTTTACAGATAACAACCTGAAAATAAACGAAATTTATGACATTGCGAATTAAATCCTAATTTAATCCGAGAATTACAGAAACGCGTTCTAATAATTGAACTTTTTGAATAAACTTTACCAGAAGTCGAACGCTGAAATGCCGATGTTTATATGACGACCTATAAAATGATGATATACCAATAGTATTTTCCTGAAACACAAAAATATCATTCCAGAGTTGAATTGATTCTGCTAGATCTTAAGCACGCCTGAATGAACTTTCCATTGACCATATTATATTGTCCTCTGCCTGATCACAGGTCTCTATTGGCATTATCTAATTAAAAAATTCATTACCTTCTGGAAAATAGCCTTCTTGAAAGGTCTTAATGTTTATAAAATTAAAACGTTAATTATTACGAGGACGTCTTTTGCTAACATTATGATACATAACCTGGATAATATCAGGTACACCAGGTAAACTATAGTGGAATTTAATACTTTTGACACAGACCCATATAAACATATTTGTATCTTCTTATAATGATCTTAATAAAACACCAATTCATATATAAAACAATATGGCTCTATTTTCGCTTGTATGAGTTATCTAGAGAATAAAAAAAAACATTACTAATTCAGTTAAAACAGAACATAAACTTGATTTTGGACAAGGTTAGTCCAACAGATAATGTTACATTACGATTGCATATAATAAAAAAATAACAAACCATGCAAATTTAATATACATAACAACACAATTGGCAGACTGTTTATGGTCAATAGAAATAGTTTCTGAAATACTTTTACAATGTATTAATTCAATCCTGCATTTTTCCTGTTTAGATAACTGGGCTAAATTGATTCACAATTAGAGTAGATTCACACCTAAAACTAGTCTATACAGTACCTGCTTTTAATGAATATAAGTACTTATATCCTAACTATTGTACCTGAATACCTTGCAAAGATATTGTACTTAATGACCTTTACATATGCTGTACTAGATACTATTTTAAGTCATTCTGCTGTTCATAAATAACCGTACAACCTTACAATCGCCACAACACAATATTGACTACATCAGTAATTGATATTAGTGTTATTATTGTATGAGGTAATTACTTTGAAACATGTCACTGCTATAGCAAGATTATAAATGTGATAATTTTCACGATAGAAAGATATCACTATCCCGCTACTTCCTGTATCCTACTATCACCTGGTTTTACACATACCACGTTGTTTTATCGAGCGTAGGCGTTTTTAGATAACCCCTCGTATATAGAAATGCTCGATACCCGTTCGCGTATTTTGTACACTAATACAAGTTTTAAAACTGAAATACCTGCATAAATATTCAAAGCTAAGAATTATATATTCGGGTAGGTTGGCTAAGTCTGATCATCTTGTCTAATATTACGTTAAACTGGAATAATTGAAGCACGAATTTGTGTGTGCAATACTGTCATGAGGTTACGTTCCGTCAGCACGGTTGATTTGGATTGGCCGATCGATTGCAGTACCCACCAATCCCATGCTTTGTTTACTGGAATGCTGTCACGTTCTGTAAGATTTGTATATAAACAAGATTTACAAGATTTGTATATAAACTGCGTCGTTGTTCAAATCTTGGACAGATGGTAGTAGAAAGATAACAGGATTACGGAAACGAGATAGAGGAAGGGACTAATCTAGATTGAGCTCAAGCTTTAAGAAAAAAGACTGACTAAAAAAGGGATAAAAATGAGAAAAGTAGTTCTTGAAAAAAGAACATTTCATGTATGAAATCTGGAAGAATAATTTGGAACTTACACTTTAAACTACATGTTTTGATAAGCAGACGAATTGTCTACACACAAATTTTCGGAAACCAAATTTTGACGCCGAAATTAAAACTTCTTACCTCAAACAACATAAGTTTCGAATATTAGATTTTGAAAAGCCTGGCTTAGTTTAGTAAATAATGAACTTGTTTTAGATAATCGAGAAATATCAACCATGGTTCTATCTACTGTATATTTATGCACGTAAAATTGGATATGTAAACCGGTAAAGGGTGTATATGCAATAACGTCATATAATCAGACCTGAAAGTAACTTAGGCGATATTCTCAAGATATGTTCATCTTAAAGTAATTTTAGGATAATTTCTGTCCAGTCACAAGTAGCACAAAGATAATTTTCTTTGTTTGCTGATATCTAAATTTCAAGTATTTAATTTCAGGCCTGAAATTCAATTTGAAATCGTGTGCGATGTTTTTTTTTAATTTACCCTTTCACTGTCTTCATTATAATTGAAACTAATTAGAGATGATGTTTTATAACCTCTGCTGCATTTGCAAATTATGTCAATTCCAGAAGATACACCTTTTTAAAGGTCATTGAGATTTTCTACACACTGTCTATGCCAACTGAGACAATTTTGAATAATCTAAATAAATTTTGCTCATTTAAGATTGGACATAAATTGAGAGCTTCCAATATGACAAGTGTATGTCTATAACAATCAGTTTTTATTTAAAAATGCAATTATGTTTTAGTCTACTTCTAGAAATGTATTTAATCTCTAAAAGTGGGCAATAGAGTAATAATGCAAAACGATAGACTAATGATTATAAGATGTATCGACGCCAAGGGAGACTAAGGCTTATTTGTTGATGTAGGTTACCGATCCCGAGGTGCCCATCTTATGTTGCTATATCAATTATGGATAATGCGCCTTTGCAGGAATAGTTCTGTTGGTGTCATAAGAGAGATTTTATTACATAGTTTTATGTAATTTACAGTAGCCGCATTTTAATGAGTCATTTGTGATTCATAATTTTATTCTTAGTCATTATAGAATGTTTTCAAATAGTTTGCAAATGTATTCTAAGTAAAATATGTCAATGGTGGAGATTATGATAATGGTCATATTGATATCTGCAATGATAACAATGACTATGGTGAAGAAGATGAAGTCTTATTTGATGACAGAGTAAACAATTGTAATTATCCCGCTTAAAACAAACTACCGGTGATGAACCAAACAATGTATGACAATGACTGACCCTCACTAATAACTAAACTGAACATGCTGTTAATCATAAATATGAAGACGTAACTTAACTTTGACCATGTACATGTTATTCTATGCATGTATCTAATGTATGCATAATTATGTTCTTCAGCAATATAAGACTTGTTTAGTATACTGTTTGCATAACGTTAGTATGGTTTAATTTTCCAGTTGTAGCAGCCTGTCAACATACTTTCCATGTATTGCAATTTTCTTACCGTCGCTGCCGTTATTTACCATTGTGTGTATGTGTGTATTTGTGTGCGTGCACGTGTGGGTGTGATTTGAATTTTTAACGTAGCTAAAACATTTTATTCATATCGCTACGATATGTGGCAATGTGACAGTCTATCGAGATCACCAGCACTAGGGCATCATATCGGTGGCATTTACCATGAATTCCCACCCAGTCACATTATCCTAACACCAAGCGAACCGGCCCTAACACTTACCTCTTAGTGCTGAGCACCAAGCGAAGCTGCTGAAAATACCATTTTAAATCTTTGGCATAGCTTAGTCTGGGTTCTTACCCGCGATCTCCAGCATTGGATGCGAACTGTTCCTAACAACATGCATGTCATCTTAGATTCTAGCCATGCTGCATGTAACAAAGGATTTATAAATAATTAAACATATTCTTATTTACAAATGTATTGCATAGAAATATAAATTTTTGTAGCGCAAGACCATCATAATGAGCCTTGCTGACGATTGCCAATAAAGGCTTAGTTGAAATGTTGATCAGTTTTTACCTTAGACGCTATATGGTATATAAATCAATAATTCTTGATAACAATTACAATAAGACATTATTGAAACACCCCATAAGAGATCATTCAAATTTTCCATATGAACATATTGACAAAACACATATAACTTCATATACAGCATTACAGCCTTGTTTCACAAGAACTTATTGAAACACCTATAAATCCTTATTGAAATACCCATACGACATCATTGATATACCCCAATACGACCTCATGAAAAAACCCATACGACCGCATTCAAATCATCGATACGAAATTATTGAAATAACCCAAATGACCTCATTGAAATACCCATACGACATCATTGATATACCCCAATACGACCTCATGGAAAAACCCATACGACCGCATTGAAATCATCGATACGAAATTATTGAAATAACCCAAGTGACCTCATTGAAATACCCCATTCGACATCATATAAATGCACCACGCGACCACATTGAAATGACCATACGACATTACTGAAATGACCAATACAATCACATTGGAAATCTTCATAACATCATGTTTCATAAGACCTTACTAAAAACCCATATGAACATTTAGAAATCTAAAATGCAAGACCTTCACGATGTTTGGTCAAGTACTCATAAAAATATATATTAAAATTTAGATTCGTTTTCTAAACTAACAAAATCCAGATAAAATTACTGTGTTATTACATTTTGACAGAATCTAAGATAACATGCATGTTGTTAGGAACAGTTCGCATCCAATGCTGGAGATCGCTGAGCTTAACGGATGTCATCAGCTGGATGGGGAACATATTTTGGCATATATCAGATAAATTTGTACAATAGTTTTTAAAAGTATATTTACTAGTTTCACGCCTAATTCTATGCTTGAAAGCTTTGGCAGAATAATAGATTCCAATTTTCGATACAGATGCTTTATATCCAGACTCCAGCGATTTAACAAAATCTACAATGATTTTATTAATCCGAAATGTCATAAATGGAGAGAATAATTTCCTCCTGGAAACGATACGTGGATCTAACTGTCCAAGATAGAAGTATTATAACAGATATAAAAAGTGCGGATTTTGCTTCATTATAAAGGTACAAGTTCTAAAATAAAAAGGTTGTGCAAATGAATTTATTAGTAGTAATAACTTTTGTACTAATCTATCAATGGCTTAACATAATGTATATCATATATATATCACAAGTGTAAAGGTGACTATTACGGTATCTGTTTCCACTGTTAAAGACACTGACAGTTAAAAGATTAATTACAAATTAATTGAAAATTAATTTTAGTGGACCAATTCCATAAGAAATACATTACACTAATTTTTGGAGAATATAACAGATTATGTATTAAACTAGAATGTCATGATTGTGTTGTATATTTGTGCTTCTTTCCTTCCTAGTGACATGGGTTGAATTAAGTTTCATTTCTGAAGTGTCTTATTATTTTAACATTAGTGATCTATCATTTCGCGGTCGTTTTGTAATAAAAAATAAACAGTTTCTGATAACCGTAAAAGCAAGAAAACATGCACAAATAGGCAAAACGATGTGTTCAGGTATTAAGGAAAATATGTATGTCAAGCTGATTTTAAACGCCAGGTTATTCCCAAAGATATCATCCAGTGTGATTTAGTTAACGCAAACCAAGATATTGTAATAATTATAATTAATTGTATAACTTTATCATGAATCGGCAATATGCTACTTTTATCGCTGTCACTCTTTGATCAATTGTCGCCACTCATCTGATGATAAATTTACTACGGACAGAACAAAATGTTCTATTATTATACCTATAGTGGAAGATTAGTTGTAATTATAATGCGTTTCTAGTTGATTTTGATTTACCCTTCGGTTGTGGGTATCATTACTTTAACCATAAAATGTATGGTACCTATATTTTCTCTAATGTTATTTTCTACCAATTTTAATCATGCTACATCACAGAATACCTTAAACAATCATGAGCAATGCTTCTTGTCAAAAGTCCTTTAATAATACATGTCCTCTAAGTATGTCTCTCATAAAGTTGAGCACGTACATGTTGTTTTATATATTATGAACATTATTTTCGTATTAAACGTTTTGCAAGGATCATATATTTATAGGTATTATAATACTAATTTCACATTATCCCAGTCCATATGGTAAAATGAGTCATGTATCAGGTTAGTCGACTCTTCAATGAAGTTCCAAGGTTGAGATGTCCTATAGTTACGGTAAACATGGCGTGACATAACTCAAGGACAGGAGTTATGAAAGGATAAGCTAACGTAATTTATGATTAGTCGGTGTTAGAACAGCTGATATGTTTACTGACAGAGTGGTTTCGATATACCATGAAGAGATATGCAAACATCGGTTTGCTTCGTTTTTAATGGATATTGATATTTTATACAAAAAATGTTTGGTAGAATTTTGTTTTCTTAGTAAGTGGTACGAATTATATCATGGTGATTATTCTGTATATTTGATACATCATTATATTAGAGATTACGATTGTGAAATACCTTTGGAATTCATTAGGTTTACTTGAAAAGTGTGGAATAGATAGAATATTTAGGACTGTAAGAAAGCAGTCATCATACAGTTAGGTATTTATAATTTGTTGACTTTGTATTTATTTAAATAAAATCTATTTGCAATTTATAAGAGACGTGTTGGTCATACTCTTTATTACTACTTATGATTAGACCATAAAATCGTAGCAGTATATAATTTATGATTCTTTATTTCCTTAAGTGAAACTATATGATTGCATTTTGAAACGTTCGAGACAAAAGAATGCACAGCTTTTATACTAAATGTTTTATGAAAGTAATTCATATATCTCTACTTTGACAAAGCCGATACATATTAAACTGGACCAATACACGTTGTGTGATTTCCATCTATTGAGTATTGTGTTATGTTTTCTTAACTTATCAAGTCATTTATGAAGAAAGTAGTTTTCATACTTTTCATCAGTTTGGGTTCTCGGAGGTTGTGACAACGTATTTAAATAAGATAATAGGAGTAGGCTTCAAGACTTGCTTCCTCTTCTATGGCAGTAAAAGCACTATTGATGGCATCATTTGCCAGACAATCCGCTCTAATGGAAGATTGGAAATAATACCAATTTTATAGAAGTAAATTAGATGATGTTCAGAAATATTTTAGATGATTTGAAATAGACTAGGTTCCTATATATAGATCTTGGATTTCCTCCTAGCTGTAGAGTCGTGTTCATGTAGCATAGGATATATACTACTTACTTTAGAATCCAGTTATTCTTCGTTTACATATTGCAAATTTTGAAAATAAAACTTTAAGTATGTTGTGGAAAATTGTATTGTTTCAAATTCAACCAGATTCCTCAACGTCATCAAAACAATGAACGCAGGACAACTGCTTCTTTACAAGAGTTTTTAAACGAATCTGACCATGAATAATTATCAATAAAGTACGGTTGTGGTTTGCTTACAAGAAACTAATTATTGTAAGAACCACGGAACCATATCTTTGTTCGTCACTTCAGGACATAACATTTTTCAAATGTTTTGTTGCATGGACGCCAATGCAATACTCTTGACATGTATTAAGGACACAATCGTAGAAAGTGTTCATTTCTAGCTGCATAATGTATTAACTTGCTCCTTATTTGTCATAGTCTTCTTCATCTTTTCTAGGGTAGCTATAATACTTATGATCTGCTTCCAATATATTGTTGCTTCAAACAAAAGAAACAGCTTATTCTTCAGTACTTATTTTCAACGGACAGTAGGCGCTTGTCTAGCTTCACCTAGAAAACGTTCAGGAGCAAGTTTATAATTATTCATTCATACATTTCTGAATTGGTAAAAGATGTCTAATAAGATTAAGTTATCTTTCTTGATGTGTTAGTAGGGAGATTCACTAACCATTGTTAAACAAATTTGTTTATAATGTATTCAAGTACATGTATCTGCAATTGTTGTCCCATTGCCTCTGATAATTAAATAAAATCTCTCATTTGGTAGCAAGTAATTTTACTTATAGCTTACAATCAATAATGTATACGAGTAGATAAATATCTTTCTAATAAATGATTAGTTTTATTTTGCACCTATAGTTTGAATTCTTGATTTCCTTGCAATTCTACGTTGATGCCTTTGATAAATCTTGCTCTTCGCACTCGCAAATATTTTCGTTTGGATTTGTCCTCTGATATTAGTATTTACTACACTTCTATACAAGTTTGTACCTGTTATACATAAAAGAGAATGCACAGCTTGCACCTGTTATTTTATGTCTCTATGTGTTACCTGTCCTAGAGCCTTTTTACCACAAATATAATAGTTCTACCATTTATATTTCTTGACATTCATACAAATGATTCTGAAGTAGTTATTGTTTCGAACCAATTTTACTTTTCGCACTCTAACCAATTTTATATATGCTCTACTTCGTTTTCGTGGCACATGTCTTTCTGCAATGTTTGAATATTTTATTAATTATTTCGCGTTATCTAACTAATTGTTATAGCTTTTACCCTATTAAGATTTATCTGAAAGCATGAATTTATGTCCTATCCACTTATCACTTTCATAGCAAAGGCGGTTTTCAGGAGACATGTAACGTTTCAAATTGCATTTGAAAAATATTGAATTATCTTTCGTATGCTTTCTTGTCAACAATTTATTTCCGCCACTTTTCAGACAGGTGCTAACATATAAATAGTTTAGTACAATATATGTTTTGTTTTTGCAGTCTGCAATGTACTTGTAGACAGTTATATTATCTATTTTTGCATTGGTTGTGTTTGTTTTGTTTGGGTTTTTTGGCGGTAGGGATTACTGTTGTGTTGCGTTTGACTTTGTTCCATATTTTATGCCTATTTGCTCAAACAACTTAAACTTCAGGATAATTGGTACGCACGTTTTAAATACAATGTCTTGTCTTGTTCTAAGCCGCCACCAGTCATATGCTATTAAATGTATGTTGAATTTTAAATATACACCATCATAATTCAGTCAAAGATACTGAAGAAACTTATTAGTGATGATGTATTTGTATCAAATGTTTATTTTAAAGTTTAGTACAAGTGTGATCAATAGGTATTTTTAGCAAACAATTGCTTACAACAATCTATTATAAAAATCTAACCAACATTTTCTATTTTGGACCTTTATATTCAATCCTGTTTTAATAATCAATAACTATAGGAAACATACTTTGCGCAATAAATGTTCTAACAATAGACAGGACACAACTATACCCTGCTAGAGTAAACAAGATCTAACGTCCATATACTTTTCCAGCATGCCATGAAAACAGTTAAAGAAAAGGTTTCAAACATACAATTAAAGTTTCACACTGGACGTATATGTACTATGTTATATAATCTAACGAATTTATCGTGTACGTAAATACTTTATAAACTGAATTCCTTAATTTATCTCTACAATTAAGGAAGAGATCATATTCATATAATAATAGTTAAGCACGTATTTATTGATTCAATATAACGTATATAACCATATTACACATGTGTAACGTAATAGAAATTACTACTATATACTTTTGAAAAATTTCACCTTTAGATTAGTATCGTATTTAATATGGATTAACACGTAATTACTCTTAAACGTGTATAATAAATACACTTCCGTGTTAATAAATTTCAATATTCTTCTATATGTACATATACACATGTTTATGCTTCATGTACTTATGTTATTTACATCCATCCACATATGTGTTTAATCTCCACGCAACATAACAAAATTAGAAGATATTGACTTACACCTACTGAATATTAACAATTCACAAAAAGTCATATTTAAAACCTGTATTAAACTATCTGTTTATCAGAATAATGAAGGACAATGATTGCCTATACTAAAATAACATAGGTGTAGAATAACATATGATTATTAGCCCCGGACATTTGTAATAATTTTATCCAATAAGACATGTTGTCGGTCTAAAAAGAACACATAGGTGCAATAACAGTGGCATTGGTAAATTACTCAATGATGTGCAATAACTTTGTTGTTTGGTAAATTAATTCATCAGGAGGCAATAACATAGTATGGTGATTGTAAAGAGAATACATTAGGTGCAAATAACAGATGTTCCTTTAAAAACAAATGCATTAGATGCAACAACATAGAGTGTTCTTGTAATAAGGATGCATTAGGAACAACAACATAACGTGTTTTTGAACAAATAATGCATTAGTTACAAAATAACAGTCGTTCGTTTGCAAATAGAATGCATTATATGCAGTAATATAGTGCTTTGTTTTTAAAAAGAATGCATTAGCTCAACGAAACAAAGGTGTTATTCGTATAAAAATATTTTGGTTTGGAAATTTGGAAAAAAAACGCACTGTGCAGTAGCATTGAGTTCTGTGATATTTATAGTTTGCATTTGCAGCAGCCTAAGCTTGGACTTAAATGAATTTCATTGGGATTATGATTTTATGACGAAATATATTGCAAATAGCTTAGGTGGAGGTAAGATAGTGTTTAACTATTATTATTGTTGTTCTTCGGGAGGATGAGGATATATTGGGTTCAAATTGCTCTCATTTAGATAATTATGGGAATTTCATCGGAAATTAGGCAATGACTGACGTATTCGTATCGTATGAGAATATTCTTTGCTTGTTTGTAATCTTCCTAATAATTTCATAATCATATTAATAGTTAAAATATCTTACTCTAAATGGATGATAAATTATTGGAACTGCTCTCGGTTGATATTACAAACAAAATGAACTTACAAAAATATCATACGTAAAATGTGTTTGTTTATGTCGTTCTCTTTAACGTCAATATATACTTTAAAATGTCATTCGATCGATTTGTGTGTAAATTGACACATTTGTCAGCATAAACTGAACAGTACACCATGAATGAATTATAATAACTTTGGCTTGATTAGAGAGTTTGGAATGTATTACCTTCTTATGCGTTGAATGGAAAATAAAAACATATATCAGGACAATTTAACCCTACATTCAATAGCAATTTGTAATGCTTGTTTGAGGTTGAGTTTTGAAACATATTATTATTTTAATTAATACAGAGAACATTTGAGTTATATGAAAACAATATCTTATAACGGGTATATACAAGAAGGAAAATCATGGTTGTTTATCTTGTTAACATATCAAGCGAATGACTAGTACGAGTGGAGAATTACACATTCTGTAATATTTACAGAGCTCCAAATGTATGATACCAAACCACGCAAAGTTGTTGAGCAATGATTACTTCGACTCAATAGCCTTTTTTAAAGTAACAGAAAATACCAAAACATCAACATTTTTATTATAATTCAGCAATATGTTTGATTTGATGGAAACCTACGTGAACATTTAAAAAGAACGTACATAATTGTGAATAATATTCTAAATAGTTTCGAAGGTTCTAGTACAATTTTCAAACATAAAGAGAACTTAGAATGAATTAAGTGTGTAATATCAAAGGTACATCGTACATACTATACATATATTTTATTTGTATCGCATGTAAATACACATACTTGTATTTCCTACGCAATTGTTTAATTGACTACAAGAAACTGTGTATTGGAGGAATGAACCCTACAAATCCCTGTCCAAAGCGTCCACCATAAAATGTAATTCTCAAATATGGCAATATCATTTGCAAATTGGTAAGTTTCATCTTTAGTTTTTGAACTTCAATTTTCGTTCATATTGTCTAACTAAGAATAAGATACCCTTTAATTGAAACAAGAAAGATGGTCAAATGAAGACAATATAGCACAAACATAACAGGCATAATTAATTGAACATAGAACGCACTGGCTTTCACATAGCGGTTAGCATATTAAGACGAGTTGGAAATACAACCTGGGCGACATTAGTAACCAATAATTAAACATACAAAATCATTTGCAGTTCATCATAATCAATATTATAATTTAATTAACATCACTACCCACCATACAATTACCATTATCCTGTATTTACGACTTTGCCGTTTCCAGTGCTTTCTGTGACTACAATTTTCCATCATTCTTTTGTCCAGAAACATCATCGATGTCAGAAGAAAATCTGACACACTCTTGTTCAACAGATTTTCGCTGGTAATTGAGAGAGAGAGAGAGATACAGTCATAGCATAAAGACAAACCATTATCTTTCTTTATTTGTCGATCAGTCTGATGCTTTACCAAGACACAAGATGAAACGGAATGATTTATGAGGGTAGAGCAGCCTTCAGACATTGTGTCGGACAAAGACAATATGTTCTAAACCCATATTAATAGGTTTTATAACACATGAAGAAGACAAAGAACTATAGAAAACATTAAACTGGTTACTCTGTTTTTCCTCCTTACGTATACATTTACAATAGAAATCTTGCCAGGTTATTGCAACATTGTGTTACTGGTACTTCGAACACTGCCTTAAAGCACATGGAATGATTAAATCTAACCGTTACGAAATTCCTGGTTCTCGTAAGTTACTTGTTGTAAGTTTAGTTTTCTTTTTTCTCTCATTCCACATCCCTGCATTAGCTCCATTAGGCATGAGAGAGGTGGTTGGCAAGGAGAGAATATTTCTATGCAATTTTGCACCCTGTTTAATTCATATCGAAGTCATGGATTATCTTTAGTTTTTTTTTCTATTACAACGCTAGTGATTAATCGGCGGAATCCGACACAGATGTAAATTATATAGATCTGATAGTCAACAGTCCAGTTATAACTTAATGCGGAAAAACACTTACATTCATGCGCTATGGGCGGACCACAATTTATTATATCAGTACTATTATTATATCAAATTTTGCTTTAATCAGCACTTTAAAAGCTATGTTATTTTGAATGCATGTGATAATGCTACAACTTAAAATGTATCGCTTATCTCTTATATATCATCGGTTGGTCTTTTTGTGGTTCATCGTAGAGATTGCGAGTCACCATACGCCACTGTAATAAGACTAGGGTAAAAATTATTTGCATTAAACTCTTGTTTAAAACTTTGTAGATTATAGTTAATATTTTCCGATTATGGCGATTCTGTGTTTTATTGTTTATAAGCAGTCAATTAAAACGAAATTTGTCTTCAGGTCTTTGGAATAGGGAAAAACTGGCTTAAATTCTGATCAGCGCCAATGTTTGATTCTTCTGTAAAGAGACCTATTGCTTATAAGAAGATAGATATTTTAGTGGTAGTATTCGATAGGTTTATAATATTGATCTTTTCAATTTATTAAAGAAAATAAAAGTGAACTAAAGATTGACTATCTTACATGACAACTGGAAAGGAAACACATCATCCAAGAAGTTAAAAGCGTCGTTATAAATTCGCTTTGAGCCTCGAGAACTTGCATGAAAGATGATCTATTTCTTTATTGTAATTTCCATCTAAATGTGAGCAGCTTTAGTTGGTCGTGAGCTGTTACAATATTAGATAATTTGGTCATGGAAATGAGTGTACTTGTATATGTAAAGGGTTATTTTACATTGGAAACTTGGGTCATACGTGAAGGGTAATTCTACTTCAGAAACTTGTGTCTTGCGTAAAAGGTAATTCTACTTCCGAAACTTGGGTCGGCGACAAACAATTTTCAGGACAACACAAGATGCCCTTTAAGAAGCAATTACAGTTATAAAAAAAGCAGAATGAAATCTCAATCTGACGGATGCATTAAAATAACAAAAATGATCTTACAGTGAATTCCCCCACATTTTAGGTCATGAATAGATTGTGTAGTTTGTTTGATTCATGCAAGAAAAACTGTCTGACAGAATACCGCCCCACATGCACACAAACACACACACAAACACACACACACCCTTCCCCACTTGATCTCACTAAGCATAAGGGTTGGTAATGGTTGTATCCCTGTGCCTGTTTACATTTTTGAAAATTTACATTACATTTTTGATTAGACAGAACCGCACAAAAATCTTAGTGCACTGCGGTTATGTTATTTGATTGTAATAATAGTGCGGGACGGCATATGCCAATTTAATTTTTGTTGCATTTTAGTCCTTGGAAGGAGCGAAAACAAACCAGACACACACAGGTGTATGATTCCATCGATAGAGATATTCTTTGGTGAGTGAAGAATACGTTTGCTTTGCCAAAAAGTAAATCGGATGATAATCGCAACACAAGTCGAACGAAAATATAATGTCGATACGATCTGAAAAAGGCTAAAATTTGCACTTTTCAACTGACAAGTTTAACAGTTTTATTCTTTCTTGTTACCATTTTCACAAGCGTTTATCACAACTATTTGTAGCCACTATAGTATCTGCCAACAGGAATCACCACCCATCTCTACTAATACAAGCCGTTTAAGTGCAAGATGGAAATTTATACAGTGGCTAGGGATATGATTACAATCACACTCACTTCCTATCAGATTAATATTGGATAACCAGCAAACCTTTGAGTTAATCTATTACATTTACTCTATAATTCATCAAAACTAAAATGCATGTTTACGAACAAGTGAAGTATTTGGTATAAATGTTTAAATAATACCTAAATAATTAGATTAAATGATATATGAATAAGTCCAATAGTTTTGATTAAACATTATTGTGGCCTATGAATTACCTCAAAATTCAAATAATCATTAAAATTTATTTAAAAGGCTCGACATTCAAAACGTTACATATTCTGTTCAGTTCTTATCATAACAGCCAAGGAAGTAAAAATAACTCTTGGATATATCAAACAAAAATTATAATTTTTCTTCAGTTCTAGAGGAAACAGAAATACAAAACGCCTTTAGTGAATATCAAAACATTGAGCAAATTCATTGGCATTTAAGTTACCTTTTTGCATGTGACGCTATGGAGCCCATTTAATGATATATTCGCTCAACTTGAGAAGGTTAATCACTTGATTTAAGTTCTGTTAAAACAGAAACAAACAAAACACAAACCTAATACTTCATTTGTTGCAAAACAATGTTTCGGAGATTAGTAGTTCTATTCCTGTCACAATATGTCATATAGTTTAATCTAAAAACATTTTGTAACAGAATATGTTAGTCCTCTTTAGAAACATACACTTAATCCTATCGTATTAAAGAAATTTTGAGATTGTACATTTCAAAAAAAGTGTCGTTCGCTTATGCTATTCATAAGTGACATAAATATAACCTAATATTTTGTATGAATATCACGACGGCCAAGCGAACGTGTTTAAGGATTATACAATTTTACGTAGCGGGTAATGTAATATTATTTTGCTTTAAATTGCGTGCTCATTGGTGTTGAATTTTGATGTGTGATTGCTCTGTATTACTATCACTTCCATGTTCGAAAGAATACTTACAACGCTGAGCACTTAGCATAATGCCTGGGATTAACTTTTATCGTAATAATCGCACTTCAACGAAATTACAAACTACGTTACTAACACGAATAAGAGTTGGCTACCTTTACGAATGGAGCTCTCCACAGAGACAATTGGTTCTCATTCCAATCAAGTTTGTGCTGAAGTAAGACAGGTTGAACAAACGAAGTAAAAACGAGGCACAAAAAGAACGGTGATTAATTACAGACACTAATGTTGTTCGTTGCTATGAGAGTGTTGTGACTGTGACAACTACGCTCAGCACTTTATATTTCTACCCACACCCGTCTCCAATAAGTGCGAATGTCAGCTGAAAGGGTCAACAGACCACTTTTTAGACAGTCCATTTTTAAAAATAAATCATCCGACAAAAATGAAAGTGAAAGGTTAATAACGTTAAACAGAAACATCTAACATGGTTAGCTCATTTTTGCTATATTTGGTCGTCCCCGTCCTATTGCTGTCTCTCAACCAAAAATTATATCGAGAGCCACTCTATATTACGAACGAAGATCGCATTAATTTATCGTTATGAATCCATGCGAAATCGTTTGTGCTTTTAAGAAGAACTCTCTGAATTAGATTATATCTATGTGCCATGAACTCAAGACTGATGGATGTTTCTTAATGTGTGGGTATTAACACCATTAACGATAACCGGGCGATTGCAATTATCTCTGATCACTTTAGGTATTTTACGTATGTAGCTAAGTAACATATATGACAACGATATAATATCCGAGCTGGATTTGATTGTTTACCTAGCATCTCATTATCGCATGCTATGAGATCATTATTACATCCGCCGAGATCATCCACATGTAAAGCAACAACAATATCGGTGTTAGAATCAATTTCATTACAGTCCACCTCCAGCAATTTTACATTCTCATTAAAATCTGATCATCGACGAATGGTGCCTCTTACTTTAGTGTTGCTGAGAAATAAGTCGCACTCATGTTGTAGAAATATAATAAGCATTATGAATTTATACTGCTTTCGATGCAGAACATCTACCCACACCAGATTAAAAACAATAACGACAAGGAATGAAAGGCGTGAACTGTACAGGCACGTGTGTAAAATGTGGTACAGACAAATACAGAAACTCTCATGAAACTCGCATAAATATTGCTCCTTTACTGGGAAAATTACCAGGATCTCAATTGGCTAAGTATCCTGGCGAAAAACATTTTCATGGATATGATTATTGTGGTCCTGGAACACGACTTAATATCCGACTTGAACAGAAAAATCAATCAAGATCTGAAGAGTATCCAATAGATGCGATTATTCAAGCGTACTACATTCATGATGTTTGGTATAAAACAATCCAGATTTACAACCGCGACATAAAAAGCCAAAGTTAATTCACATTAAATTCTCTCAGAGAATCACTTGCTAAATGGCTGGTAAGATCTGCGATGAAAGGTAGACTAGTGTTATGGGCTGGTAGTTAATCGTAGGTAAACCTCTAATGGAATCAATTTATCACAGTCCAAGAGGATATTGAAGGGGAAGAGCAGGGATTAGCAAACATGCTGATTCAGCAGATGTCGAACGTTCTTTTGCTGCGGATTGGTTAGCATGACAGGCAATATTGCAAATGTATCTAACACCACCTAATATATTCAGTACACATATTCTGATATCAGCATTCCTAATGAAGTTCATCAGGCAGATGTTTTGCTTTTGTCTGGCAATTGTCAATCGCGTATACAAAATACGCGTTGACTGTCGTTGACGTTGCAAGTAGATATAAAGAAACTAAACCACTACCAACAATGACTGCAACTGATGTTTTATTTGTGTTTGAAAATATTTATCAACGTGGATGTCTGCGACGGCTACAGTTGCTGCAGTTTGATGCTGAAAAAGTATTTCGTGGTGCAGTAACATCTCTGATAAAACAACATAACGTCAAAATCAGACAGGGGCACACTGCAATTCATCGCGATCAATCATTAAGCTATTTAATCAAACACTTGCTGAGCATTTATTTGGATATCTGTATGCGTAATAACTATGCTTGAATAAAGTTCAATCGGATGAGAGATCTAATGAATGGGTTGCAAGATCAAAAGGTGTGATAGCTCCGTTAACTAAGGAAATTTGTCGTGCAATGTCTATGCAACCCATCAATGCGATCATATCAAGTAGATTCCAATACAACGAGAGGACTCTTTCTCAAAACAACCAGTATTGTGTAATGTGCCTGTAAGATATTTATATGAGCCTGGTGAACTTGAAGGAGGTAAACAAAGGAAAACCTGATCCTATTTGGAGTATAAACACACAAAACATGTTCAGGCTAGTAAGATCCGCGGGTAGACGAGGAATCTACAGAACAGATTCAAGTTCTCCTCAATGTTTAGTTGTATATGATCAGTTACAAGTAATACATGAAGATATATAAATTACCACTGCCTTAACATTTGTGGTAAAGCATTGGTTAGGAATAATGCATTGGCTTCTCAACGTCGATAACAATCAAGACAAGCTAACATCACGTTCTCGCGTGTGTGGTCGAGACTACTATAAATTCTATCCACAGTAAACTGTCGTGGGTCGTTAGAAGAATACTGCCACAACATTGTTGTGTTACAGCAAGCTCCGTGATTATTTTGTTGCTGTTTAAATGCCATGGTAAATTTAAATATCAAGATCAAAGTCATGTTTATTGTTCTTTGTCACACTACTGATAATTAGCTAAGTTTTACTTTATTGTATAATCGCAATTGCTAGCAATGGTTTCCGGAGTTTGCACTGTCAATGATGGATCTGCATAACTAAGACATTCTTCTGACTCTCGAAACTAATAGATAAAATAAATTTGACAATTTAATCTTAGAATTGACTATCAAGATATTTGTATCGCAAAAAGTTAATTATTGTGACTAAAGAATCATTATATTATATCATAGAGTCCACGGAGATTTATTCATCGTTAACATGCTGTCAGCAGCAATCGCAAAAAACAACAAAAATATCACTTAATACAAGTTTTTTTCCACTTATTCCAGAAATCTCAACATTATTAATTTGTTTATGTGTATCTGCTGGTCAAAAACACAATGAAATAGGCAAACCTGGAAACTTTCCCTTATGTAACAGAAATAATTACTATTGAAGTGTATCACAAACTATCTTTCTTCTTGAAACTATAAAATCAGTTGGCAGCCAGATAATCCAAATATCATTAGCTGGAGCTTCTGGAATTACTTAACAAAATATTTTACATTACATTCTAAATAGTTGTAGTCTGATTAACTTTTTAAACTCTTTTAGCTTTGAATCAAATGACCTGTGATCATCCAGTATTTCCTAATAATAATCTACAAACGTTTATAGTCATTCACGCAGAGGTGATGCAACAAAAGGTGGTGGTTGACATGATCACCACATATGATAATATCAGTATTTAGAGTCAATAGTGAATCTATAAACATTATAACAATTCCAAGTATACCGTACATATTTCATCCCAAATAATCGTCATAGGGATATTTTTATACCCATTTGTTCAGGTTTCCACACATCCCCTTCCATTGAAAGATGCTGTTTTATCACAACCTTCACACTCGTTAACATATACATTTTCATGTCTGACCATGGGATCAAGCACATATGAAGCCGATGAAAGTTTCGAAATCGGTTTATTTTTGTAATATGCTTCCTCTGTCCCGTAATCAGCTGATTGACAGTTATCTTTACATTTCAAACTCTCTACATGCCTCCACATAGCGTTATAATTCCTATACTAAAATCATCTAACAAGCCTATATTTTCTTGCTGATATAAAGTGATTCTGTTGCGGTATCAGAAATATATTTATCATCGATAATACATTTATTGAAACATTCGCGAACATTGATGATCTTTTTTGAGCAAGCTGCAGTGAATCTCCATCGATGTAAGTCACAGGTTTTCATTTCCATCTAATAAGCAAGCATTATTCTGACTTTTAAATATAATTTTCTCCGTTGTATCAGCAATTATAAAATCGAGTTAAGGATAGCCGATAATTAATCTTGCACAGTGACTTCTATAATCATGATATTCCTTTTTTCTACCAACACTCTTGGGATCTAATTTCGCTATGTCTTACCTCCAGTTAATTACTTTTGGACGATGCATTCATTTCCATAGATATTTTTTCGATGCTCTAGATGGGAAGAAAATATTAGTTTCTCTGGAATGTAATCAGACTGTTGAGGCTGCGGTGGTGCTGAATGTGCTGTGATGGCACTTCTTGCCATTGTAAGCGCAGTTCTGATCGACGATTGATATATATTTACGCTGTGTCTGTTGTGGTATTTATATGTCAACAGCGGCTGATTATGTTGGCTCACGAACCGTGATAGCGATCTTAGATTCATTTCCTGTAATAGGTTTTAATCCTGCGTAGGAATTCAATGTTGATGTGTTCTTTTTAATAACTGCCAGTAGGAATACCAAGCACTTTCCAGTCGGGGATTCCATTATATTTATTTTTATAACCAAATACCAACGAATTACGTACGTACAAATAACCGAAAAATTTTGAACTAATATTTCGCAAGCTATAACATACTGTCTATTGCGTTAACGCCATTTCTTTGGATGGAATTTTTCACTAAATACTAACGTTTAACTCAGACTTGGTTCAGCTCGCTATCATCGAGGTTGTCAGTGTTATTGTGTGTTCTGCAGCATTATTATTTAAGTACTGATTTTAAATGTTGGAGATGCGGTGTATAGTTCTTGTTGGAGAAAACATTGTCTGGATTTTCAGTTGCTTCTTGGTAAATCTTAATCATTTCGGCGAATTTCTGATCTGTTATTATTCCATCTTTGAGTTCTGATGACATCAATGATGATAATTTTGTGCTCGTTGTTTGCTGCTGATAGAACTTTGTATATTCGGGTAATTTATCAGCCACACACGCATATATCTTTCTGCGATGATATTAAGAATATCTGTAACATGATTATAGCGGCAACACCATTTACTATTACTAGTGCTATTATGCATGTGGCTGACAATGATATGATAATAGTTGCTGAGTATATAATTTGTCAATAAGAGCAGAAAATCTGTGGTATTTTTTTTTTGTTTTACTGTAGAAACATCAATGATATTTTTCATTTAGGCCTGCCATAAACATGCTGATCGTATCTGAAACAGTGAACACCAATCGATTGCTTCATTATATAAATTTTTAACTCTGTTAAGACATAGTTTGACGACGAATTCAAGACAACAATGATACAAAACGCCGGTGTATTTTTCTTCGGTTTTCACCACGAATGTTTCATAGTTTCTTTTCTCCAATATCATTAACGTAGATCGAGGGCATGGAAAACACCATGAAATTGTGATAGATTTTGAAAATGATGTAGCGCCAAGTACTGAGAATCTGCATAATCTGTATATGCTGGTAACCTTAGTGGTATGTTTCAGTGGTGTCCATAATGCTAATCTAGATGCTGCTGTATATACTGCATCATCGGTAATCTTTTTAATATCAGAGAATTTAATGTCAGTAACTGCTGACCTCTAAAACTGTCAATGTGTGTTTCTTCATAAATTGACAAATAGCGCAGCTACATGAGAAGCAAGGTCAAATCCAACTATGGCCATTCCATCACTGATTGTCTTCAAGAAGGACATTATCGGGATGCTGCTACTGTCGACGTTGCAGCGTCATCGTTTGATTCTGTTTCTCCAAGACCAGAAATGTTATTATTAGCCATATTGAGAGAACCACTCATTATCTCACCGGTGGATAGCAAACGATCATCGATCCCAGTTCAGGTCGTGCTGTTGTTGATGTATACGCATATCATCATTGGTAGAAATTATTTCTCTGAGGTCTTTTATTTTACTGTTGTTACCAAGCCCACTAAGTTAACTTCGGTCGCGTCTGGAACTCGCAGAATAATATCTATCCACATCTAGGAAAAGCAAAAGATTAGTGAGCTCATCCGTGAACTAGTCAAAGGTTGTATAGAATCCGATGAGATCTTCCGTAAAGATCTAAAATTGTATATTTACTAAGATTTGTTTAAAACGTTGGATGACGTGGTACACTCATTCACAACTTTGTTAGGCGGTATCATAGACGTTAACACAGAGTCGAGCAGAGCTAATTCTTCGCGTCTACATTCGCGGATCTGTTATTGTAAGTGTTGGTTATATTGTATACCAGACGGGACTGTGTTGAAGTCTGTCGTCATGTTTTAAAAATTCCTTTGATGGTGCCAGAGTACCTGGACCAGAATTTCCATCGATATCAATGAAATTGGTTTCAACACGGTTTGATTGTTTTCGTAATTGATTACACATAAAAACACCTCCGAAGATTTTTATGTTTGCTTTGACAGCATCATCAAGTAAATCAATATTGGACATGGGAACTAAACTAGCGAAGTGTCCCGGACAGTCTCAGACCTGAGCCGCTCGCGGTTTGGCTGTACCATGAGTTATGGTTCCTGGTAGTCTTATAAATTTCTCTTTTTTGGAAGTCTTTAATCCGTGACCTGTTGCTTTCTTTAATGCCATCCCAGCAGCATTTCCAACGGCACCATGTGCATCTGCTTTTGCAATATCACCAACAGCACCAATACCTTTGGCATAAAATGTAACAATAGCTTTCATTCCAAGTTGCTTTGAAATTGCTTTTTGGGCTATCCTGATGAATATATACTGAACAACATCACGAAGTCCATCTGCGTATATCACTTTATAGGTTGGTGAGAGCGAATGTATCAAGCTGAACATTACAAATCTGCAATGGGCATAATGCAACTTTTTATTATTTTGTTGTCTAATTGCATCAATCAACGATTTCATCGATGACGGTCCATAAACATTAATGATCATGATACCTCCTGTAAATAATCTCGGACAAAAAGCAGCTGCTTGATTAATGATTTAAAGACAAATAAATACTCTAACACAAAATTTTATTAAAGTTCATTCACACATCTGTATGTAGATTTACTAGCGTTATGTGTATGTAGATGGAGAACTTGGTAGGCACGAACGTTTATACAAAAATGGAGAGATTACAATAAACAAACATTTGTCTTAAATCTTGGTTATTCAAACGCATTGTTCATTGATTGGCAACGGCTGCATACATTTATCAATATGTCTTGATGAAATCCTGTGGTGCATTGATCTGAGTTCATAATTAAAGCTCGTGATACGTTAATGACAGCTTCTGATTAATAATAAAGGGTATATCTTCACTTACCAGCATTTACTACAAATTATCATGTACGAATAATACCAACGTAATTTTCAACAATATTAGGTCATGGCTTATGGATAGCTTTTGAGGCCAAGATAATGTTAATTTATACAGTTAGTACCCAATATTGATATATACTGCCAGTAGATAATGTTAATCTATACTGTCTGTAGATAATGTTAATATATAACGTTAGTAGATGAAGTCAACATTTGCTGTGAATCATATATTGATTCTTAGACACACTGATACATCTATCTTCATGTTATCTAGGCAACATGTATGATCAATGATGAAACGCTTCGTTTAAGATAAAACTCATTTTTATCAATTGGTCTTTCTTAAAATTGTATGTTTTAGATAAAATTTAAGGTGTCGAGACAGTGTCGACTACAGAATAAGCAATTACGGTTTTCGATAAGAAGAATGCATATAGCATTCGACACAAAATGCTGCCTAATTCAAATACATTTTTAAAAATACTGTTTGCAGTTTTAGGTAAAAATCTTCTTTAATGCCATATCACTCCAAGCAAACATTTAGCTCAAATAAACTCCAATAAAACACGCGAATGTGTCATTTGAATTAATCCTCTACTTGAAACACATGTGTTTCAGAAAACATCATTCAATTCCAATAGCCCCTTAAAGTTTTCTAAAATAAACTATTCTCCATTTGGTATACATCCATACTATAAAACTTTAAAATACATATCAGCTTTCATTATTCCTCAATTTACAAACTGAAGCTACTGAGAAACGTTCAACAGACCATACCTCCATATAAAGGTGTATCTTCTAAGCGTTACATTATCTAATTAGCTAACCCTGTATCACCAATACATACATACATACATACATACATGCATACATACATACATACATACATACATACATACATACATACATACATACATACATACATACATACATACATGCATGCATACATACATACATGCATGCATGCATGCATGCATGCATGCATGCATGCATGCATGCATGCATACATACATACATACAAACATACATACATACATACATACATACATACATACATACATACATACATACATACATACATACATACATACATACATACATACATACATACATACATACATACATACGTACGTACGTACGTACGTACGTACGTATGTATGTATGTATGTATATTTACGTGTATATATATATATATATATATATATATATATATATATATATATATATATATATATATATATATATATATATATGTAAACAATACAAATCATATGGCGAATAACAACCCCTTCAAGCGTACTGGATCCACCAAGGGATCACGTATGTCAAGGATTGATTAAAATAGATGCAATAAACTGACGACGAACAGTACGAAACTAGTAACTAACTAGCCTAAGCGCTTTCGACTCCTAATGAGTCTTTTTCAAAGGCAAATACAAAACATATATACGACAAACGAATAAACACAAAAATGTGTTTGTTAACCTGCACATGGCTGTCTCCACATGTGTTAAACTATAAATACAACCAGCTTGTATAGATTAGTTGCGGAACTAGTAAGTTACTAGTTTCGTACTGTTCGTCGTCAGTTTATTGCATCAATTTTAATTAATCTCTGACACACGTGATCCCTTGGTGGATCTAGTACGCTTGAAAGGGTTGTTATTCGCCATATGATTTGTATTCTGTATATATATATATATATATATATATATATATATATATATATATATATATATATATATATATATATATATAAATTAAAACAGACATTAGGCAAACTATAATTGGGCAATAATTATTTCGAACTTTACACGATGTTTATTAATTTGTGTACAGCGAGGTAAAAATAAAACAAAATCTGACAAATTGTAAATCCTATTTTTGCTCATAACTTGTAATGGTTTACATTACATCATTAACGCAGAGAAAAAACATATTATTTTGTTTGTACCAGATCATTTATTAAAAAAATACTATGTTTTACGAATATTAACAATTTCTGATATATTGTTGACCATCAATATAAACGAATAATTGTGTGAGACTTTAAAACATTGTCTACAAAGAAAAATGTTAGGTTTTGTAAATGAAATATAGACAACTTGGGGGCATTCTTTGTTAGTAATAAAATGCAATTTCAAATTATATAGCTGAATATCGATGATAAATTCCGCTGTCACACAACTGAGACCGAGTTGCTGTACTAATTATTATTATAAACAATTGCATCATTTCCACGGAAATGGCAGTAAAATCACAATAGAGTGTTTGACGAGGTTTATATATATATATATATATATATATATATATATATATATATATATATATATATATATATATATATATATATATATATATATATATATATATATATATATATATATTAAAACCAAGTATACAACAGAACAACAGTACTGCGAACAAACGGTTTTAATCTGTTAAGTTGGTATAATGGTCACAGTTATATTATGGTTTTACCGTTTGCAAAACAACCCATTTGTCTTTTTTGCAGCACAATCCACTTTAGTAACCATGCAGTAGAAATTGCCACAAATTTGTGAACAAGTACAATATTTATTTATAACTCATTGCAATTTAAAGTCATAGACTAACAGTTAAAGAGGCAGTATAGAAATTCATAATGCATCATATTGCAGGTTTATTTGGCATCTTGGGTTCCTTTTTTCGTTGGATTTGGATATTTCAGCATTTTTACTATACAGCGCCACCTATGGTGTATCTCTCTTGTATACGCTACATGACCATTCATTTAGCAGTTCTGCGTCGCTGCCGATTTAGACAAAATTCTGGTATTGCTGACAAGTACATTACTTTCAAAATACATACAAATTGGTCTATCTTCTGATACTATCCAATGATGCTTTGAAACAAAGAGATCACTTGGTTACTGTTTTACCAAGAATCAAAATATCGAATATAAGGTAAAAAAAACAAGAGTCCAAAATATAAAGTAAGGACCGTTCTTTACTTGTTGTGGCTATCGCACTTGACGGGTGTTGACGTTATAGATTTGGTTGTACACGAATTATTAATTTTCATTGGAATACGGGGAGTTGGTTAAACAGTCTTGTACTTTCATGATCATGTTTGTCGTCCATTCTCAGCAGCAATATGGACACTATTACCCCGACACGGGTGCTAAACAAATGCGTTCTTTAATTCTCTTTGACAAGGTTCTGTTGTCCGGCATAGATGGTAAAATGGGTACCATGGAAGTAACTTGCATTTCTCAAGTTCCTTTTCACTTTGTACAGCACACATGCCAATCTACAGCATTTGGACATGCATATACCATTGCAGCAGTATATTTATATTATTGTCGCCTAATCAGATTAATTCCCTAGCCCAACCTGGAATCTACATGGCGTCTTTTTATCTATCATTTCAAGCGGTCATTTGATTTTAACAGGAACTTAAATTCAGTTTAATATAATGCAGATTGCATAAAATAGACAAATATAATACATTAAAGGTTTCATATTTACTTACCAACTTTAAACGCGATACCAAAGTACCCCAGTAAAATTAGATAAACTAAAAAACCTTGAATATAAAGCTTTTCCATTTTGATCGTTTTCGGCATTACCGTAGTTACGTGCATTGTTTAAAATAGAAAGTGAATATAAGCAATATATATTTAAAAACAAACTGGTTGGATATAAAGCTATATATAAAATACAAATAATATCATACAGTTTAGATAATTTTCAATTCGAACTCTACGGAGATTCGGACCCAAGTCCGCACGTAAAAGGTATCAATCGCCTTGCCTACACACACCAGCCCAAATTCCATAACGAATTAACATGTACCACCTAACCCGAACATGATGCACGACTGAATCGGTACTAGTGTACTATATATATATATATATATATATATATATATATATATATATATATATATATATATATATATATATATATATATATATATATATATATATATATATATATATATATCGGTGTTATATGTACTAGTGTGCAGCAGACACACTCGCATGACGACCTAGTAATTCTCATTTATCTACAGTCACATAGATAGATAGACAGACAGACAGACAGACCGACCGACCGACCGACCAATCGATAGATAGATAGATAGATAGATGGATAGATGGATGGATGGATGGATGGATGGATGGATGGATGGATGGATGGATGGATGGATGGATGGATGGATGGATGGATGGATAGTTATATCGCTACGTTGTCTGCAGTGTGGCAGTTTATAGTGATGTCTAACTCTGTGGCATTATGCCGCAGACATGTAGTCTGATATCCCACCCAGTCACATTATCCTGACACCAGGCAGATCAGTCCTAACACTAACCTCTTATTGCTGAACGCCAAGCTAGGTAGCTGTTGGTACCACTTTTTAGGTCTTTGGTATGACTCGACCGGGCATCGAGCACACGACCTCCCTCAACCGAGTCAGACGCTCTAACCACTAGGTCACCGGAGCAAATACTGGACATCTGTGTTAGCATTCGTCTGACGTCATCATCCGCCATCTTGGAATGGAGCTGAGAGTCAGACTACGTCAATTTAGAACTGTGTAGTCACAGGACATATGTGTTTTCACAATTTTATGAAAATTGTTTGAATCTTCTTTATAAATCGTAAATCCTGTTTCAATTTTTTTCCTTTTCATTGTGTTTCCTAGAGAAATACATTATTTTTGTTAAAGTTTACAAAGCTTGTTGTCTTCGCGCTTTTTTATATTACATTAAACGAGCCGATACGTAACAAAGTAATTAACTTAGTATATATTACCGAGGTTACGGATAAAAATAAAATGCTAATTTCGGTGTAAGGCATGAGAAGTGTTTTACGATCTGACAAAAATTATCTTTTGTTACAGGAAATAATTAGTCCACCTGAAACGTGGTCATGCATACGAGATAACACTTGAAGCGTAGGGGAAACGCTAAGGACCTCTGCCACCATTGTTCTTCAATGTACAATCTATGGCAAATACAGCGTAACAGTGTCCTTCATTATTCTGTTGTTGAACCTAACTGAATTATAAATCTATGCATTATTCTAGTATATAAGTGCAGGACTAGTCTTAGCAACGATTTGAGGCATTATACTAATCTTTGAAGCTTCATTTTTAGATATGAACTTTTGAAGCAATAATCGGTATTTTTTAAGTATAATTGCTTTGGGCTTTTTCACACTCAGTGTGTTATTGTTAATGATTAATATTAATGGCGCTTTCAGAAATTTTATGAGCCTAATTGCAAAACGTATTGGACTTGTTGCCTACCGAGGACCTGGAATCACACATTATGTTTAATTTAAGCATTTGTTAAACAAAACCTATATTTTCTGCGTCAACATTAATTCGTACCAAACCAATAAACATTTTTCCCAATTTGCTGATTACACACCAATCTTTGTTGGTGTAGTGTATATTCTCAGAGCTGCATGACATCAAAGACATGTGAGAGCTTTCATCAGTAATTTAATTAGTAAAATGACTTTTTTCAGAGTTTATCTTCTCCAAATGTATTCAGGCGCTCAGTAAATCGACATCTTCTATGAGATTTTGATTTTCTGGCTTTGCAAATGTTCGTACTATTTCAATAGTATTGTTTCTCCTAGAATGGTTTATTATCAATATTATTATGCCTCGCTGCTTGGGACGGTTTGCTTTGGAGTTCTTTGAGTGGAGTTAAACATTTTCTAGAAAAAACATTCTTTTTCAGTTCCGTCCAAGAAGCAATACTTCTGTTCATTTCTTAATGTTTGACACTAACTGCACATGACATTGTCCTTCATATGTATTAAACCAACATTACTAATACATATGCCTTAATTGTGCATCAAACAGTCTTTGGAATCGCTGTTTCCATGATCCTTGTACGATTTAATTGATACTTTGTAACAATGTTTACGTCTTGCATATCTTACATCTCTATGAATATTTTATGCTACTTTAAGATTTCACAAATATAAAAAGAGTTAACGTCTGCTTCGTTAAGATTTCAACATTCCATTGATATAGTTGTGTGCTTCATTGCTATCTTAATATCTGAGTAGCATACGTCAATACAGAAATATTTCTTACTCTCAAAATGTTGTCAAAGACGTGTTATAACGATACTTATTCCAGCCCAAATTTATTCTTTTTGCAATGTGTTAAAATATATTTGCTAATTTCTAATATAATAAGATGCACGCCAATTAAACCTTCACGATTTAGTCTAAGTGGAGTTAAAAAAAAATAAAAAATATAAATAAAATTGTTACCTATGTAATGCAAGACATACACAAAACTGCATACGTATTTTGTTTTTAGCCCATCGAAAGAGAAATTGTTAAGGATGTAGGTATAGCGCTAAATGTTTAGAACAAAGCGCTTATGCGGACTAGCATTTGATAGACACCTGCACATTTTGAGGATTTTAAACACTTGGCCTTTTAATGTAAGTTGGATATAAAGCAAATGGGTATTTATTAACATCCGTTCCTCCACATCAATGAATATCTAAATCCGGATTGAAGTACAAAATGGTATAAATAATTCTAGTATGAGCGTCAGTGGGAATTGACAATTGAACATCTGAATGAAACATTATAATTATATTATATTACTAAATAGATATGTATAAAAATATGTTTGCGCAAAACATATTGACTGTATGTGGAGCATTTTGTAAATAATTATAGCAAGTGATTCTTCGATATATAAGAAATATTCACATAACGAGATCTGCTTTAAAATTTAGAAACTTTGAAACTAAACTAAAACATTAAAATTTCCAAATACATTTCAAAACGAAATTTGTCGTCTTCGTTATCTGAGTGGCAATAATAGCTGACTATCACAAACATTGACTCTGATTGTTTCTACGTTGTACGTCAGAAGGTGGAACATGATTGCATCACCAGATATAGATGCTGAGATTAAGAAACGTTGGGAATTGTGATGAGGTATCTTTAGGATGAGTATCTCTAATAACTAATCTGTGAAAATAACTTCCAACCTCCCTCTGCTTGTCTAATATTTGGCGCAAGTGTAATGACACTCTCAAACCAGGAAATGATTTGAGCGTATACTCATTTGGTACTATACACGATAGAAATGTCTGCAACTTTTAGAGCAAATAACAGTCATTTCAAGTTTACTGGATCCAGCAAGAGATCACGTGTGTCTGGGATTGATTAAGATAAAAGAAACAAACTGACAAAGGACAGTGCAAAACTAGTATCTAACCAGCCTGAACTATTTGGACAAAGTATGTAGAGTAAACATGCTACGAAATTGAACAATGAGGCATAACGTATAATATAGATATTTTTGAGGCTGCAACCGCTTAAACAGAAATACAGCAAATAAAGTTATGTGCATTTCTGGCAACCACAAAAAGGCAGAAGTTGTAAATAACAAAAATGACCAGCTCAAAGAAAAGAAAATAATGTTGGTAAAAACTAATACGATGAATTCTGTAGTGCTGGAATAGTAGAACACACTCATACTCCCCGGTAGTTAGAATGTATCTTGCATGTATGGAGGATGGGGAAGAAACTACATAACTCATGCGCTCACATTTGGAATGCACTGATGGTCTATCGGAGCTGTTAGAGTATCTCATACGCTCTTGGTGGCCAAATAGTCAGTTAGACATATTAGTCCGTTTAGAGTGAATTATATCCCAGCAAAGCACGTTCAATGACAAGGAGTCTTGGTCTGTGAAACACAAGAGACCAGAAAGAGAATTAGCGCACACGACGGAATGGCGGTCATAGAAAATATGATTTAAGTTACAAAGTTTAGACCTTTTAGCTTAACGCTATCCATTTCTTAAATGCCTTTTTCCGTTGTCACTGAAAACTTTGTCTGGCCGCCTCAGTCGCTGGTCCAATTCTGAAACTATGGGATTTGCAATGGTTCAAGTTAAATTTGCACAAGCAGACCACACTAAGTTTAGTACTAAATTCTACTCTTGAAACTGGTTGCCCATTTTTGTTCATAAAAAACGGTCCTAGAGTAATCGGTGAGGGTTAGGTATGCTTTTAAATAAGTTATTGGACATGTCGCATGATTTTGCTGAGCAGCAATATTTAATATATATGGTTGTTCCGATTCTTGTTTTAAATGTAGAATGGTGATTATTATATGATTGTGGAAAAAGTGATTTGAGACAATTGAAACAAATTGTCATTTGTTTGCGCTAGAATCTTTCCTATTCTGAGAAAGGCATGGAAAACCAATTTAAACATGGCCAAACACATGGTACGCATGATATTAGGCTGAGACGTCATGCATAATAGAAACTAAGTATAACCAGTGTAACTATGTCAATTGTCAAATGAACATCATGAGATTTACTTTTGTGAATGGAGTGAATGAGACATAGAATAAGGAACGTGTAAGAAGGGTCTGTGAAGCTGTCAAGTTTGTGCGCATGTCCAACTACAGAACCAACAGTGGATATCGGACATGCCGTATACGATTTGTTGATTATGTGCGCTATGAAAAGTTCCAATTTGGTTATTAAAACTGGCCGACAGATCTCAAAGCGTCTCATGGGTTTTCTTAATGTAGCTTCCATGCCCGATTATATGAGGTTTGTGCAGCTCGGTGTAGGATGTTTTTAGGCCAATGGTCATGCATATTCTCTAGCTGGGTATGGTTGGATGAAGAAGAATGTGATAAAGGTATGAGACCGCATATGGAGCCATGGCGTGGAAACTCGAAATCTGTTTGCGAGAAAACTACTGCGCAAGCAAAGAAAATAGTACCTATGATGGATTGCAACACCTTGAGAGTAATTTTATTTCAAGCAATATATAAATGTACAATATATAAATGTACGAGTTTATTACATTATTCTCCGTGGGAAGGTGAATACCCATTGTCCCGGAATCATATTCATATCCGAGTTATGTGATGGTTGTAAGCGGGGTAAATGTTTTATCCGCAGCCATAAGAACGCCGATATCGGCACATAGTCAGGAAGCGATCAAGGTTATGCTGTTTATGCTGGCATTGGACACTAGTTGCATCTTGAATTAAAAAAATATTCAGAAATTGTGTGTGTGTGTTTGTTTATTTAAGTTCTGATCCTGTATGCGTATTCATTACAGTCCAGTGCAGTTATATTGCTTCTCAAAACATTTTGTTGCAAATTCTTCATTTTATGTGTTTGGATCTTCAGAGAAGATGCAGTATTATAAACAATCGGAAACATCGATATTGTAGCTGTGCACTCACTTTTCTGCCGATAGCGTTTTCAAATAATATGAATAATATACATCCTCCTGAATATTTACATCTGCCTTAGTTACGGAAACCAAGATTCCACTAGCCTTATGGGGTTTTAACATTTCTTTGTCTGACTGGTTTACATTTCAGAAATAAACCATGTTTTGCTACTTGTTCTTGCTTCAGATAGGAACCCGGATGAAAATATTAGCATTCTTGCGATAAATGTTTGATCTTTACACGTGAGTAGTTCCCTTTATATAATTTAAAAGTTCCTTTGTAATATGTCTTGCGAAAATACGTTTTGTATCAGTCCCTGGTTTTTTCTTCTTTCTAATATATTGATATCTCAAATGGCCAAGATGTGTTTAATGAAAGGATGATGCACACATATACCCGAGATATTCACCTGTTTTGTTAGAATAACTGCGTCAGGAGCAACAGTAAGGTAATCGACGTTACTATTAGATTTTATATCACTTGCATATGGTTCTCTTTTAGTTTGCAAGGGTATTCTTTACATTTCCTAATGACTGTTCGTACTGCTTGTTGCCAACACTTCTGCCAATTATACATCTTTTAATCACGTTCTTTCCGTAGTTCTTCATTTTATTTTTTTTTCGTTACATCTGGTCAATGGATAATGGTATTTGATCATTAATTGATATGAATAAATTCAATATAAACAGCAATATATAAGATATTAATAGCGTCATATTATCATCTAACAACTCCGTAAATCTGAACCTTTTTATCTTTGCATTAAAGTTTCCAATCAAAGATAAATATATGTTTGTAGTAAACATTTCATGCACTGTTGAACTGTTACAGATATATCATGAAAATGCAAACTGATTATTAAAGTCTACAGTTTAGTATGATATGCCAATTCATATTTACTTCTATTTCTTTAACTTTATTCTTTAAATATTTTATATTGCATAATCTATGCCATATCTTACACTATAGAGATAATTTTAGCCATTAAAAAATAAATAAATTGATATAAATCAAAATTCAACGGTGCTTTTAATGCGTAACCAAGTAAGCATTGCGAGACAAATTATCACAAAATACTTCTATCAGTATTGACGTTGGCTATGTATTGTGCATGAATTTGTGATTCCAGTATAGCACAAAACATCAGGTAATATTTTATTTTGCATAAGCTTTTGTTCAATAAGTTCAATTAATGTTCTATTCTGTCATATACCATTGTTGTCTCCTATTTCGGTGAAACAATTACGATTTTCCAAAATGTATTTCTGTTTACCTTTTAATTATGACTTCTAGCCACAACTTACTATGCGTGGACCCTGACAAAAGAGCAAGATTATCCCTATCGTCTCCACAACTGTGCCTAATACTATTTTTTGCTATTGATGATGTACCATAATGACTCTTCTAAATGCAGTCATCAAAAACTGACGATAAGGACGGATAAAATATCTTCAGTTTATAATTGTATTAGATAAGCTGCAATAACCACAAGCTTGCTTTGGAATCGAGTTAAAATTAAATACCGATCACAAGATAAAATCGTATGTTAGCTAAGATCAATTGTCGTATGGAATTCTCGCTAATGCATTAGAGATCGATGAATGAATATACATACTAATAGACATATATAGATAGTCAGACAAACAGATACAGATAGAAAGACAAACATAGAAAGACAAACATATATAAGGAGATAGACGGACAGATGGATGGACGGACGGACATTATATATAAATATAAATAGATATACAATAGGACATATATAAAATTGATTGATTAATGAATGAATTTGTAGGTGAATTCTCGCGAGATAACAAAGCAATTACTTAAAATTTTCAGACACCCATTATGTTACTGTAGTTTACGTGAACCCTAAAAGTTCTTCAAATTTTGGTTGTTAACTAGGGTTATGTTCATAGTAATTGTCAAGGATACATTATCCATCCAATTTAGCCTCCATTCAAAATTATTTACATAACACTCGTGTCATTTCTTGTTTCATTAGAGTTTGCTAATCGCTCATGTCTTTTTGCTTTTTGTCACATATAGGCTCGTTCAAAGTAACACAAGAGTGAAGACAACAAGGTTGTAAATTTTAACAAAAATAATTTATTGTCCTAGAAAACACGAAAAAATGTAAATATGTTAAATAAGACTTTCGGACTACACAATCGACCCAAATTGTTTGCTCAAAATAGGAACAAGTCCTGTAAAATGTTCTTAACACAGTCTGAAGTTCAATTCCGGTCCAAACTGGAGGATGACCACGTTAGACGAAGGCTAACAGAAAATTCCAGAATGTACACAGTAAAGCACGGTTTGTGTTGTTCCTTTCCAATTTAGAATATTTACGGGAAAATGTCTTTGTCCAAATCAATGATGTTGTTCTCCAGGAAAACAATTCTTCAGATAAAGAAAATAAAATTAACTCGTCTAACAAAACATGTTCTACCTAGACATACGAACGGACAACCGCTAGCACAAAATACCCTTTTAAGGTAATAGAAGTTGTATAACTCTCAGATGTTACAATGAACTGATTTTACTACTATACGACTATGTATGACTCTTGACTACGACTGTCTGTCTGTGACTCTGAACGTCTTACAAAAATGCTTCGGTATATAAACGAAAAGAATACGTTTTTTGAATTACACGCGCATGAGGACGCATGCAATTTCGTAATACTTCTGGACATTGGGAAAGCCTGACCAAGTATCAGCCAATCGTTTTCATAGCTATTCCTGAATGTTTAACTGTAAGGAATTTGCAATTTGTTATCATACACAGCATGTGCTCACATGAGTCACATTTACGACTCAAGTAAACACAATGTTAATTTAACATATTAGACTGATATTAATATAATTATATTAATAATTACAGTTAACGAAATAAAAAGATTTATACAGAATTGTTTCCTCAACACACACAATTAAACTACAGAGTCGTAACACTTGGGAAGTGGAAAATTTGAGCTTTGGCACAATTTGTCACATTTTCTCTTCTCTTTGAAAAAGTATGTAACTTTAAAAGCATCACACTCTATATAATTGTTTCGTCATAAATATCTATTTTAAAAATCCATTTATGACTAAAAAGTATTAGTCGTCAATATTTAAATTTAAGAAATAAATATTTCATTAAGATGTTCTCGAAGGAAAAAGAGACTTCATGTTGGCTAAATTAATCTTTTGTTTAGATGGTCTTGGAAAAGAAAAGAGCTTACATGCTGTCCAAATTAATATCTTATTGATATAGTCTTGGAGGAAAAGGTAATTTCATAATTACCAATTTAATACTTGACATGTTTTATGGTAATGCGTTGACAATTGCCATAAATGCTTCATTTAGCATTGCTTAATAATATGTTATTTTTAAGAGCTGGCCTTACGACCTTGTACTTTAAGTGTGTGTGTGTGTGTGTTTATTAGAAAAAGAATTATGTACATATTTTTTTATTTCATTTTTATTTCATAAAAATGTAATCATTAATATGAATATATTAGCATCAGTCAAAGACAGTGCTTACTTTAGTCGTAAATGTGATACATGTGAGCACGTGCTTTTTATGATGGCAAGTACAAGTAAACATTCGGGCATAGCTATGAAAATGATGGGCTGATTCTTGGTCAGGATTTCCTAATGTCCAGAAATTGAGAAATTGCATGCATCCTCTTGCGCGTGTAATTCAATCGGACGTATTAGCTTCGTTTATAAATTTTTGATGTTGTTGTAGTTGTTATTTTGGGGCTTAACTCCATTTTCCAGCACACAACGGGCTATACAAGGTGGCCAGTATTAAATTGGAGGGAGAAACCGGGAAATCTGCGGAAAGAACCATTTACCAACGAGAAGCTACTGGCAAGCTTTCTCACATGTACACATTCGCCGAATCTTAAACTCGAACAAACGCAGACAGATGAGTGATAGCAGCGATCCGTAACGGAGAGCGCTTTAGACCACTCGGCCACTCGGGGCCCCTTAAATTTTTGTAAGACAGTCAGTAGCAGTCAGAGTCGGAAATTATTCTAACATCTTAGAGTTACACAACTTATATTACCTTAAAAATGGTATTTTTGTGCTAGAAGAAGTTGTCTGGTCGTATGTCTACGTAGAACAACATGTGTCTTGTTAGTGGGGCTAATTTTACTTTGTTTTTCTGAATAATTGTTTTCCTGGAGAACAACATTACTGGTTTGGAGAAAGACATTATCCGAAAATATTCTAAATTGGAAGGGAACAATAAAATACAGTCTGAACTTCAGACTGTATTTGTTTTAAACTTTTACATGACTTATGTTTATCTTTAGAACAAAACAATTTAGATCATTTCCGTAAATCGTAAGTCTTGTTTTATATATTTAAAATTTTTTTCATGATTTCTAGGAAAATAAATTATTTTTGTTAAAATTTACAAAGTTTGTTGTCTTCACTCTTTCTTCGTGCTACTTTGAATGAGTCGAAACGTAACACTGAGATAAGTAATACAAATGCAAATTAATTCATTCATGTCCCAAACCTACTATGTCGTAGTATTCAATTAATACATTATTGAATGATTGTAATTAGGATCGTCTATTTATTTTTAGAAACATTATATTGCAACACTTCATGCATAAATGTTTTCAGAATTTGATATCTAAAGATTTATCCCTTGTAACGATTTATGTTTTCATAATAGTTTCTTTTTATAAATCTTTATGCTACTTTTACATAGTAGTTGTCATAGCTGTTGTTTGGTCTGAGATTGTGCTGGAACAGGTTTTAAAAATAATTATATTTGATAATATTTAGCCAGGCAAAACAAAAATTGCTCTATACGATTAAAAAAAAAAACGTTCAAAGTTCGCCAAAACACTGACGGTATGTATGTGGCTGAGATTTGTCGTCAGTATTGTGTGTCAACCTCACATTCAACACAATTGACTAAACCCCAGGTGTTCTGCAACATTAGGTCGATAACTACGGATTCATATGGATTGAGAATATGAGCTTTAGCTCTACCTGACGCATTGATATTTTTCATTATTACTGTTACAACTGAGTTCCGTGCAACATTTCCTTGGTAAGATGCGGCTTTAGAAAATACATCGATTTATGTAACATTCCTCCAGGATGTGTTTTCTCTTCTCATACAGCATCTTAAAAAATTCGTATACAATAGGAAACAAGCAATAGTAACTTTTATCGGTGTATGTAGATATCTGACAGATTAATCCATGACCAAGTGAACAGCTGGCGTTGTGACTAAGAAATTGAAGAACGATATTCGGGCATGAAATTAATAAAGTATTGACTGGTACGCAGAATAAGCACATTAACTCGGATGTACACAAGGCTCATTTGTGGATGTAGAAACTGACTAGCTTAATATAATAGTGAAAACAATGATCTGGTGCAAAGGCCTAGCTTTCATTAGCCGTTATGGGAATATTCGAGGATTATTTCTATGATATTTGGTGTTAATTTGGAAATCAATATCACTATCAGAGTTTACATGTGACTCATGCAGATAAAAAATTCGGAAGCCGCCAATATGAATGGGGGATATTGCTATAGCTCTAGTGACACTCCGGAAAGTAACGATGACAGTCCGGACTTGGATTGTTCAGGTACGTCTTCCTTGCATTTATCACTTACCTTTTAACCATCCTTTCCTTTTAGTCAGAATTCATAAACTTAGTTTTCTATACCTTTTATTTATTCGTTAAACATGTATAAACGATTAGAATGAACTCGTGATCAGTTTATGCTATTATATTTTCGTAATTGTGTAGAAGCTAAACTTCAAGCGACACGTGTGTATAACATCAAGAGCTATACGGATTCCTTTTTATGCAGATTGGCTTTTACGAGCATTTTAGCATATTGTAGGGTATTTATGCATACGTTAATACAGATGACTCGAGTCAAGAATTCCTATTTCAGATAAATTTAGTATTAAAATCTATACAACGGCTTTTTTCATGCAATGAGAATATTTGTATATTTTACACCAGATTACAGAGAAAAAGTTGTCAAGGAATTAAGTCATTTATCTAACAAATAAAATAGAATAAAGAGTGTGACACAAAAATGTCTGTCTATAAAGGCTATGAATTTCTGTTCAGGAATGAGTCAATTGGGGTAACACCATGAATTACCTTTCATAGCTGTCTATAAAATGATTGAATGTTTGTGCAGGAAGGAGGTTAATAGGGGTGACAGCATGCGTTACCGTACTGGGTGACACCAACACTAGTAACCCATTATCTTAGACGAGCAACTGTGTGATAAATTGATTGTTCCAATATATTTAGCATTCAATTAGTCTTAAAAGAAGCTTTGTTTTTTAAGTGTTGTTGTACGGGCGAACGAAGATCTGCGTTCTTGTGCTGTGTTTGTTTCTCTGATAACATATAATCCTCCATATATGTACTATATTGTTATAACTATTTTACATAAAACAGTTTAAAATCAACTGTCATCTCAAAAAAGCACATTATGACAGTATAAATCTATACTATCAAAGTTTTTCGATACTTATTGTACACGGTCTCATTTGCTTTGGATTTATTTTCAAGAGTGCTAGAAAAGTAATAATGTAAACGTGTATTTTTAGATGCTTCACAAATTATAGATAAAGGTGTCAACAATATTTACTTAGAGAAACAAAAGCAATTAATCGATTGATAATGCGCGGCTTCATCTGTGCATACACTTTTTCTTTTGAGCGAAAGGCTGATTACTAAATATAAATCTCGAGTATGTAGTAGTTTGAGAAGATCGATTTGTCTTGTCTACATATTATAATCAAGATCTTTGATGTGACAACTCTTAAAATATTCTTTTTGTTCTAAACTATATGCTTGACTTTGATGTACACATATTCAGTACGCATCATTGAGATTTACACAATATTATGTAACTCAAAGGCAAGAAAATACCAAATTTTCGTAGCAAATTATACAATAATAAAATGCAGGAAAATGAAAAATTCAGTGCATAACATAAATAACAGCGATTTTCAAAAATATTAAAATCTTTTACTACAAAACATTATGAACGTTTCCAAAACTGTTATTTAGAGAGAGTACTAGTCTTTTGTCTTTCTTGCCTACGTCCATCTCAAGGATTTTATTAATTTTCCAATGGATTATGAATGCAGGTTATCGTCAATTATCATGCTAATACACCACATTATTATTGACTATTCAATTAAGGAAAATCTATTTTATTATCTTTCTGTATGTAAATTTTAAGTAACAAACAGTATAATCATTTCAGTGGTTAATGGCTTTAATATGATAAAAAGAGACTCCTGTACAAGACACTTTTATTTCAGTCTCTTCAGTTAAATATTTCTAGGAATAACAGTGAGTTCGAGAGCTATAATATGTGTGTGAGTGTGAGATTTTGATTTTTAACACATTTTTTTTACAATTATTTATGTCATATCGTTACGATGTCTGCAGTGTGGCAGTTTATTGCGATGTATAACACTGGGACATCATGCCACAGACTCGTGGCATGATGTCCCACCCATTCATATTATCTTGACACCAGGCTGACCAGTCCTAACACTAACCTCTTAATACTGAGCGCCAGGCGAGGAAGCTGTTATTACCATTTTGTGAGTCTTTGGTCTGACGGTCGGGAATCAACCCCACGGCCTCCTGCATCCTAGGACGCGCTAACCACTAGCCAAAGGAGCGGTCTATAACATAGTGGGAAAGTATTGTGTAAAATATCCATTGTATATATTTCCACCATTTCTCTTACACAATATTTTCCCTATAATACTATGGGAAAGTATTCTATAAAAATAGTTGACATATATAAAACGATTCCATGATTGCTCTTTAACTGGTTTAGTTTATTTTCTCGCACGTGAATTAAATCTGAGGCTTTCAGTGGATAGAATAAAAACTGACATTGCATGAGCTTAATGCAAGTGTTATCTGAGCTTGTGCTTTTTCGCTTGTAGTTTGTGTTAGCCACATCAGAGAATAAAATCAAGGCTGTAAGTTACATGGCAATCTGAGGCATATGACAAAAATAATTTGTGAATTGTGATAATAGATAATTAATGTTAACCAATCAGCACCGAATTTTACTATTCATATATATATATATATATATATATATATATATATATATATATATATATATATATATATATATATATATATATATATATATATATATATATATATATATATATATATATGTGTGTGTGTTTGTGTGTGTGTGTGTGTGTGTGTGTGTTGTTTGTGTGTGTTATCCAGCATACCAGAATTCGTTACTAAATATACATTCAGCTTAACTAATAAACTCAGATTGTATTGTTTTTTAAACAAATAACTGGCTGAGAATGAAATTTCTATTTCAGTATAAATCTTTGATATATGGATTGTCAATACAAAGATTTTGATTGACCATTTATTTCAAAACAAAGCTCGGTATTGTGCGGATCGCCAGAGCTCGTCATTTACCATTTGCCACTTATACTAAGACTGTCCATATACAACTTGTAATATTGCCAGGAATAATTAATCTTCCGTTTGCCTTATAGATTAACTGGATGTACTATACGCAGCGGCGTTCGTCCGTATATTATAATCTTTTATAACAGTAGAAATGATGGATGACCTTAAGGCGTCAAGTACAATAATATTGAAAACAATCGGTCCATTCTTCTGGTGTTTGTTGAAATAACACACCCATCCGCGTCATGGAGTCATGCGTCTAAAAATCGTACCGTAAATTGAAAATGATTCAAAACCTTGAACACGTTTCAACCAAAAATTCGGATTCTAATAAAGTGATTTTATCAAATTAAGTCGCTCCTTACGTGTGCATCTATGACGTGGATCACATTTGTATTTTGCCTAGAGCAATTTGTATCAGCAAACTTCGCCTCTAAGAAAATTTGATGCTTTATGATTGAGCTCTTAAACACAATTTTCTTGACATAAGTTACGTTCCACAATAGCTGTGCATGTTTGTCTTTTAAACTTTAATTTGATGTATAATACCTTTTCTCACCAAACAAAACATCATAAGAATTGCCCCGATGTTGCATTTTACTAACGTACACCCTTAGTAATCTTCAATTGCCAAATTTGTATATAAGAGCTACGTTGTGCCACTTTAAAAGAAAATAAAACTGCTTTTTGTATTTCCCGGAGTTGACTACTGATTAGTCTGCAATGTGTGTTTGGGGTATGTATTACGCGTTCTCCAAAAGTAAAATAGGTTCTGTAAAGTGCAACGAAATTGTATAGTCGCGTAACGGTAAAGCGTGATCGGGGACATATGAAGATTAGCAAAATAAACGTGATTCTTATGTCTTTGTCTTTGATATCATATTATTCAAATAATACAATATTCAGTTCATCGATGGTTAAACTTCAATATTGTTTCACATTGTTGCTGATAAATAGTGATCTTAGTGACCAGGCATGACATCGGATTTTAGTTTTTGTGTATAACATTACAAACAAAAGCTAAGTATTGTTTTGTGTTGTTGTTCTGGGGCTTAACGCCGTTTTCAGCACACTGTAAGCTATGCATGACAGCCAGTATTAATGGTAAAGGAAGAAACCGGAAATTCCGCGGAAAGACCCACCGACTCACGAGAAGCTACTGACAAGCTTTCTCACATATCCACATTCGTCGAATCCTTGACTCGAACCCACAGAGTTAAGATGGCAGTGATCCGTAACGGACAGCGCTTTAGACCATTTGATCACTCGGTGCCTCTGCAAAAGTTAAGTATTAAAATGTAATAAAATCAAACAATACCTCTGGGAAGACGAACCCGGACAACCGAAAGTAATATGCTTAATGAGACAAAGGAAGACAAACTGCTGTAAAAATTCACTTCCCACAAAAAGTAAAGCATAATAAAAGCAAACAAGGGTACAGCCATAACAAAGTCAAAATGTTTCGATATAAATTGCACACTTTAAAAATGTAGATGTCAGATAGAGCATCATTACGTGATGCATAAAATAGTCAACAAGTTACTTCATTATTCGTTCTTACGAGATGAATTTAAGGTCAACTTTTATACCCTCTTGCCTGTCCTGAGACCATAAATGAATACTAAATATTTGCAATTACACGATATATAGGGACATCCGGAAGCTAGTTTCATTTTCTCATTATTAATGCAGTTTAAATTATAGTGCATTAGTAGTTTTTTCAGCATTAACTTAGTAGTTTGGCCTTTTAACGCAGAAGGTTTACTTTTCAAAATTGTAGCTTGACCTTTCACACTCAAAGAACAAAAATTTTCCAAAGAACTTCACAAATCCAATCATTTTAAATTGTGCTTCAGAACAAGACCTTTTCATGAATGTCGATATGGTCTTTCATTTGAAACTCAGGGGCATTTTTTATCTCTCTGTCAGCTTTATCGATCACGGTTATCAAATAAAGTACCACTGGCATTCTTGTGCTCCGATAAGATATTTTTAGTTTGATTAAGTGTGGGATAAACAAATAAGAACAGTTTACTTGTACTGTAAAGATACCTAATGTATTGATGAGGCATCCGATAGGATTCAAATTTCATTGACTTGCCCTATTTGGCTCTGATATTAATTTAACATGAAACATTTTATTCTCCCTCATTCCCCCTGTGTTATGCAATCGAGCATGCGTGTTGTCGTGGCGTTTTATGATCGCGAATTAGTGTTTGCAATGCTGGTGAATAACCTTTCATATCAGTTACTTAACATATCTTGTTGTTCATGTGTGTGTGTGTGTTGATATATACATGCATAAATCACGTGTGTTAAGAATTCTATACATTTACCGATGATGTACAAGTCAGATTGTGTTACAATTCCATGTTTTGGTGGTTTTCATTGAGGAATGATATCCTTTCATTAAATTTGGTTTTGAATTTTATTCTCTAGAACAAGGTGAGCGATTAGTTTTATTATAAATAAACATCTCATGCACATAACTGTGTTACGCGTTGCATCCCACTTGATTTCGTCTTAGTATGTACTAAAAAACGAGCATTTAATGCAGTTGAGGTCCTAGTTAATGCAGTTGAGGTCCGTGTGATAATGTACATGTATGTAAACTGTGTTGTTTTTCATCGTGTCTTTTTTAAAAAAAATCTTTATTGTGTGTTGATTTATCAATTAGACTACCCATACGCGTAGTAGTAACTAGGACCTCAACTGCATTAAATGCTCGTTTTTTAGTACATACTAAGACGAAATCAAGTGGGATGCAACGCGTAATACAGTTATGTGCATGAGATGTTTATTTATAATAAAACTAATCGCTCACCTTGTTCTAGAGAATAAAATTCAAAACCAAATTTAATGAAAGGATATCATTCCTCAATGAAAACCACCAAAACATGGAATTGTAACACAATCTGACTTGTACATCATCGGTAAATGTATAGAATTCTTAACACACGTGATTTAGGCATGTATATATCAACATATTGGACCGGAGTATGAAATTAACAACAATAAATGATTCATATTGATCTGTCAACAGATATGACCAGTGTATGTAAATAAAAGCAAATACGAATGAGTATGGATCTATTACCAAGTATGATGAATGTATATAACTTATGAAGAAGTACGAAGAACGTATATTTCATCAAGACATTTTGATGGATGCATGATTAATTCAGACATATTTAGTAACAATAATCTTAATTGATTAAGAGACATAGAGTAACACTGAATTTTAGGTTCTAATCTAATTATACAATGGCATTTATTACATAGCATAGAGTCGATGAGTACTTCAGTTTTCCGATTCTTCAGTTTATTATTATTATTATTATTATTATTATTATTATTATTATTATTATTATTATTATTATTATTATTATTATTATTATTATATCCACAATCGCAGGGCCCTGAGTGGCCAAGTAGTCTAAAGCGCTGTCCGTTACGGATCACTGCCGTCTTACCTCTGTCTGCGTGGGTTCGAGTATATGATTCGACAAATGTGGATACGTGAGAAAGCTTGCCAGTAGCTTCTCGTGGGTCGGTGGTTCTTTCCGGTGATTTTCCAGTTTTCTCCTCCACCATTAATACTGGCCGCCATGAATAGCAGCCTATCGTGTGCTGAAAAATGGCGTTAAGTCCAACAAAAACAACAACATATCCACAATCGCATTCAATTATAGTATCATAGAACGTTCCTCATCAGGTATGAAGACAAAAAATTAAAATTTGTCTTGTTTGATCTGCTATAAACGGTATAATTGGAACAGAACAGTCTGTCCGATAGCAATGGCATTACTGCGGTATAGACTTGACTAACAAAATTTAGAATAACATCAGACATATGAAACAGTTTTATCACACAAAAGTTATAGCAAGATCGAATACGTATTTGTTTTCATACACTTCTCCAATTAGAGATTCCTTCTGCAATCTAGAAAGTTGTGTGACAAAACTAATCTGGATTATGACTATGCAGAAAGATATTTTTGGGCTCGAAGTACTGTCATCGTCGTTGGATCTACGGAGAGAAATCCCAGGTGACACAGGTTCCACACCTCTGGCTCATTGTTCTGGCTTAGAAGATCAGTATATCAGTATTCTCAATCGCCAAATTGTAAAATAAAATCCTTTTGTAAGACCGTACTCTGAAACGAAAATCATCTAAATTGACGATCTTTTGTAATGCATATGTACTTCTGTACACACGATTCATTGACACTTTGAGATATTTTCCATTCAACGTCATGCATATATCTGCGTACAATATTTGATGTATAGTGTACAGAAATATTTTCCAATAATATTGTTTCAAACGTCCGACCATGCATACTTCTCTTACATTTTCTTTAAAAAGAAATTTTGTCAACAACCATGAACTTGAAAAGCAATAGTGATATTTTATATAATCTGTCAATGTGATTTTATGCCTTATCTTTTTACCTTTTGCCTATTTCTAACCTAATTCAGGAAAAGGGTTATAAACGACAAGGTCTAGTGATCACGAAATTCTTTATCTAAATGTACAATCTAATTTCAGGTATATGCCAAGACCAATATAGCTCAAAGTAAAGAGTTTCCTAAATTGCTATTACGAAGCTCAGATTTATAACGACTCATATCACTAGTCCATATTACTACCTTCTCTAGTGCCATTTTTTAAAATACGGTCGACGTCTCGAATTACAAACATTTCACCTGTACCCGTTCTATCTATGAGCCGGTGCAATCGTCGTAGAGACGCTGTAGATTTTTATTTACTAAGGACTATTTTTAATATACCTTGATCTATAGAAAATCAATGTTAATGTAATGAAACGCGTAAATCCACAAGCAGTGGGAGGTCTTATAACGTTTGATTTGTTTTATTCAGTTCTCTGTTCATTTCTTAGAGCGCCCGCTGTAAATTTAAAATTGAACCAATGGGTTGCTAAAAATTGATTAAAAACTAATCTGATAAGATCAAAGTTTCTCATTCAATATTTTCGTTGTTTGAAGTTAAACATAAACCATTTGAGTGTGTTGTTTTGACTAATATGAGGCAAAGGTGTATGCCATAGATTGTTGCAATAATAATAAAAAAGCCATTTTAAGGGTGGTTTGGAGTAACTTTTTACCCGTAAGCTAAATCTGTCAGGGAGCATTACAATCCTAAGAAATAAACAACCGAATCTTTTGAAATCCTCGTAAAAGATCAAAGAGATTTATGTGTAACAAAGGTTTGGTCAATGGATTGCTCCCATTACAAACGATATACAAATTAGTGGTTCAATCAATTTATTGATTTGTTGAGGGTGGCGAAATGGAAAACAAAACAGTCCAACACCAAGGCACTTAAGCCTAAAAATCAATGTAATTTGTTTATACCTGTTATCCCTAAGTGAGTTTGCAAAGCTTTCTGCAAAATGAACTTAGACAGACTAACATTCTAAATAATGCCTGAACAAAAGTTGTTGACAGATAACTAATGATAAAGATGAGCAGTCCCAGTTGGCCATAGAACACAATTAATTTCACTATATTGTCTCTACATTTGTTTCTCAGTACTGAACTTTCCACTGTGTACCAATCAATACAAATCATATGTTAATCTAAAATACCTTCAAAGATGACTTTACGGTTTAGTTCTTGTCAAGGGTCGACCTGCATTGTTTTGAGAGGCTGAATGGTAAACAAAACACCTGGCAAAGGAACACAGATTTCACTTCCGGATCATCACCATGACCTTAGTACTAAATGTGCACTGTCGCCGAAATACACAGAGACAACCACATCATAAGCTCATATTTTAAAGAATAAACAATTGCCTTTAAATCCTTACCAAGAAGGCCAAGATCTAACTCTAGTATCACCACTCATTTCAGACAGGAAAAAGTGATCTAAAAATAGACGGGGACTACATTCGTGGGTACTGAACCGGATTTTATTAATTGTGTACTGATTCCTGAAAGGGTCAATGTTCTTGTCAAACTTTTATATTTGCATTTTATTTTGCGTGCCACTACTGTTTCAACTTCATACATAAAGTCTTTTGAAATTTCCTTGCAAGCAAGACATGTGACAGCTGTCAGAAAGTGTGTAGTGCTGGTGTTCTATAAGGTGCAATTTGAGGTCCAACTGTTCTTAAGAAACCAAAATTAAATTTTTATATCTTCCTTAATTATAGGAATTTTTCAATGCAGTGAAAACCTAATTGTAATACTTAATAAGACCTGTCTGAAAATATTCTTGAAATTAAAAAATATTGATATATTAAATTATAATGGAAATTTAAATAAAAATATAAATTTTAAAAACTATCTATTTTACAGAAATTAAATTTTCATACAAGTTATCACATTCAGTTTGACAAATTTAAGGCAGCAACGTTGATTAATGAATGGTGTTTAAAACAAATGGTAGTTTAGGTCTGTACAACTGATAATATTAATCCCAGGGGTACTGAAGAATGATAGCTCACAGTGATTTTGACAGCAAATTGCAATATGCCTATCCAGATGCATATAGGTGTACATACTAAAGAAACAATGACAGGTGCTATGTTCCACATTTGTTGTTTCAGGTACTTGGGCAGTTGTTTGAATAACTAATAGCCCACTCAAATTTAAAGTTTTGTTGGAACCACTACCATGTTTTATAGCAAATGTGCATTCCATTGTAATGCCGATAACTACAAAAGTCAACAATGCAATATGAAAATACAGTTTCAGGGAAGTTCCACCTTACTGAAAAATTATGTGAATCTCTCTCATGAAGACCTAAACCATGTCTTTGAGATACTGTATATCAGTGTACTGATATGAACTCATCTTGGTCACTTATAGCAGCACACTGCACATGTCCTTATGAGACCTTGCTATCACCATTGGACTACTGGAGAGCTTCCAAATTGATCCAACTCTAATACTTTGTTCCAGATACCAGGCTAGACCTTAAAAGATATAATATGTTTCAATTCTAAAACAAAAACAGAAAGATGTAGGTAAATGAAGTTAAAATGTGTTAGATATGGTGATTTCAAAATAACATTCAGGTTGCAAATATGGTTAAAAAGGTAAACTTGATAGAGTGACACTCAAAGATGTGAAGAAATAGGCATGTATTCAAGTGACAAATGCATCCTAAAATAGATGAAGGTTCTACAAGCATATTTAGCCATTTACAGGTTAAATAACTAATCAGGTAGAGTATTATCATAAAGTTTAAGGCAATGTTGGAACCGGAAAGAACCACCGACCCACGAGAAGCTACTGGCAAGCTTTCTCACATATCTACATTAGCTGAATCCTAGACTCGAACTCACACAGACAGAGGTAAGATGGCAGTGATTTATAACAAACAGCGCTTTAGACCACTCGGCCACTCGGGGCCCCTAATAATGTGGAATATAACCCTACGTGAAATATGAACATATATAGCGCAACCGAAGTAATCGTACAGAATTTAATCCTACGTGAAATAAGAAAGTAGAGAGCGCCCCAATATAATAATGTGGAATATAACCCTACGTGAATTATGAAAGTATAGTGCGCCACCAATGTAACCTTACGTGACGTATGAGAGCACTCCCAAAGTAATTTTAAGGAATGCAACCCGAATTCATTTTAAGGCACCGTAAATTGAGTTCATTTGACATCAATAGCAAAGCTTGAGACACGATATTGTAAATTACAAGCAATGGTGGCAGAAGTTTCTTTATATTATTATGGTTCATTGCTTGACCAAGTGCAACGTTACCTGAAATGAGATATAACATTAATTTCAAATTAAAAAAAATGGCAAAGTTTCCCAGGACGTATAGATATTCATTTGATTCAACGAAATACTCCTTTCTATAGACAGAGGACTTAAATGAGAGACTGGGCAAACAAAGTGACAATGAAAGGACAATGAAAGGAAATGCATCTGTGATAACATGAATATTGCACGTTATTCTCTTCGACTTTATCAATTATTTACCAAAAGCTCTAAAACCCAAAAGACTCGATTGATAATTAGAAAGCTCAAATAGATTATCGAAAATCCCTTGATACCTTGTTGCCTTGCTGTGCATCAATTTCCAAACAATAATTACAACGAGGACGAACTACGTCCAATTGTGATAAATCCCTTTCATTTTGGTTCTAAATAACATGAGCTAATTTCCTGAAAGAATGTCAGTGCTGCTGTACTATTCCTTTACATATTACGACCACTCCACAGGGTTTCGTATGAGAAAACTCGTTCTTCATCGCAGCGTGCTACTTTCTAACTGTATTTTAACTAGGTGGAAAAAGACGAAATTGTAAGATATTCGATGATTTTATTTGGATGCTGTTTGGTAATAAAATATGTTTAAACGAGTTCGTTATTGTACACAATTGCAATGGGTATATATAATTTGAGAGATTTTATGAAACCAGTCCGTAAAAAAAAATAAAATTAACGCAAGAACTACGGTATCACTAATGCCTCTGACTGTTCGCATATAATAGCATTTCATTTCCTTCGTGAATCTTTAAGAGTTATTTCCCCTCTTTGTACACTATGTACCATTTCATGCACAACCCCGAAACACACAACATATATACGGGTGTAATTGAGGTATATAAGAATAGGTTGTATCGAATTTGACGGTATGTTTTATTATACAATAATAAAATAAGATTTTATTAAATATAACTTGCAATTTGTTATGACAGATAATATATATTATGTAAAGAATTCATGCATTCGTTTTGTGTGCAAATGTGTGCATGCGTATGTGTATTCTCCAATAATGAGTGGCTAAGATAAGAGTTAAAATCAAACATAACAACCAAACGAATTCGTCGATCGCCATCACGAAAATGTTTAAAAATAAAAGCTTTGTCGTTCAATAAAAGAAAATTTACTACACAGTCGTTGTTCCGAAGCACGAGAATGAGGATTCAATTCAAGCATTACGTTCGCTCTTCTTCTTTAATCAACGAATAGCACTCTGAACATGTAAGTTATTTTATGTACAATACATTTAGATGTTACAGATTATGGTTTTCATTAATGTGAGTCATCTGAATGTGGTTTTGACACCACATGGTGTGCTTAGTATTGTCCACTATCTGAATTGCAAACAATGAACACATTGAACCAACATTTCAGTGATAAATGTCCTTACAAATTATAAGATAAAGACTTTTCCTTTATCCTGTACTTCTGAGTTGTTGGGGTCTTTTTACTGTCGTTGCGGGGGAAAAGAATGTGCTAAAAGGACATTACAAAATATAATGAAACTATTAATCCAGAACTTTGTTAAACTAATTCTTTATTATTTGCTTTATGGATCGCCATATATTCTTGTGAAGTTCATGATCACGTCTCCCGCCATACTTTCAGGATCATTCGTGCATTAGATTGATATAATATTGGTCTACATTCTGTGACGGGCAAATAAAATGATGTATTTTTAAAATGTGACGTTCAAGTAAAATGAGTATGTCTCGTTAAGTTTTGGCCTGGACTTTTACTTGTTTCTTTTACTTCTAGTGTGAAGATTCAATTACAGGCAGTAGAGATACATTTTAATCTCATGTTAGGGTTCAAGTGCAATCAGTAGAGAGATATCCTTTAATCTCTACTTAGAAGTAGTAATATGACTAGAAAATTTTTAAAGCTACGTTAAAAATGAAAATCACACACACGCGCGCACGCGAGAATCTTCAGTTGTGTTTTTTTTTATTCATTGAATTTTCACTTGGACCTCACTGCCTGTCGGAGACCTAGAAAAAGTTTAAGGCCGATGTTCAAACTTTGTCCGTTGCTAACATTTGTCATACTATGCAAGATTCATTGATTGTGATCGATCGTTCAGATATCTGTAAGTAAGTTACATAAATTGATTATCTTCCAAGTCTTAGCCTTTAAAGGTTAATTACTGTGTTAGGACGTATTCAATACCTAACGGACAAACAAACGTCAATAAAGATGATCGCTCCTCGAAATTGGCAAGCTCCCTTTTATGGCGAGGCCTAGTTTTTTACAATATAAGAAACTGCGAGAAATTTGAATATGCACGTGATGTTCATTAGTAAAATGCTTTAATTTCCAATCTTTTGCTTCCTACACTAACAATATCAACTGTGACTATATGTGCTATTTATATGCCTAATTCAGAAAGCAAATCTGATTCTGAGGCCACGGTGGCTTCTATCTAGCCTTTTGGACTAGTTAAATCAAGAGTGTAGGTTCGAATACTGTTTCAGATCAGTCCACTGCTCTGGTGCATTTGTATGTAGATCGCTTTACTGCAATCACCTTGGCACGCTATAACCTTGCAAAGACGGTATCCGCACATTTTGACTGCATATTACGACTGCAATGAAAAATATATACCTCTTTAAAATACAAAATTAAAGTCATACTTTATACTTTAAGATATTTATTGTCATTTAAATGTTTCTTAACCACGCTAGAGACTGACACTCTTAATGGTCATAAGATCATGCCAGCATAGAAAATTTTTACAAGTATTCATGAGGTACAATAAATAAATTTCCACAAAGATGAGTGCCGGGTAAGTATATTTTAATTGCAATTTACTTACCGATGACTTTTCTATTTTAAAGAAGTGTTTAAAATGAAACATACATTAATTGGTTCAGATATTGATTTTTATATAATTTTTATTAGATCTTTATCTTTAAAACGTGCCAGAGAAACTTGATTTAAATATATTTGAATGATTTAATTGTATTGCTTGCAAGAAGGAAGGGTGAGAGTGCGTATGTTATTTCAAAATTAATTTAAAATGTGATGTAACTATTTGCTCATGGAATCAAAGCAAATAGATCATGATTTTGTCAAATAAAATCATCTACCCGATTAACGTAAATTGTTGTCAAATTAAATTTAGGACAAATTTAGCGGGGATATTTATCTATTTATATATTCCGGACCCTAAATCAATTCTCTCTCTCTCTCTCTCTCTCTCTCTCTCTCTCTCTCTCTCTCTCTCTCTCTCTCTCTCTCTCTCTCTCTCTCTCTCTCTCTCTCTCTCTCTCTCTCTCTCTCTCTCTCTCTCTCTCTCTCTCTCTCTCTCTATATATATATATATATATATATATATATATATATACATACATACATACATACATACATACATACATACATACATACATACATACATACATACATACATACATACATACATACATACATACATACATACATACATACATACATACATACATACATACATACATACATACATACATACATACATACATACATACATACATACATACATGTTGCTGTTTTCATAAGTGTGAATCGAAATTGCGGGATGGAACATCGACTTCTAGCCATCGAGAATACGCGGACAATACATCCATCATGCCAACCTATCTCCATGACCACACTCAATGTTAATAAAATTGGCCCGTAGATTGAAAATTCTGTATCATTTAGCCATATGGGCATATACTCTGCACTAATAACGAACATCTGTGAAAACAATTCTCCTGTGTATGGAAGTGGCTAGAAAGCAATACTGTTTTGGCAAAGTACGAATCTTATTTGCTCTTTGTTCATTTAATTTGAATGGTAATGCCATAATTCAATCCCTTGCTTATTGATATCTATATTGAAATCACTACAGCACACTTATTTTGCTTGCTTCTCCCGCCTTGGCAAATATAATTTTGTGGAAGAACTGTGCAAATTATTGAAGGTTACTAGAATATCACAAGATTTGAAGCGTAAATCTTGAGAATTAAGATCCATGTTTTAGAATTATACACTTATTGCTTTGCTTATATATGAGAAATCATCTATGACAAGGAAAAAAAATGTATTACACAAACTAAATGTATTTATTTTTTGTGTTAGTTGCAAGTTATTGTTATGTATAGTTGATTTGTGTTGTTTGTTGGCTTTTCTCCATGATGATATGTTTTGTATATTTTTATTTTGTACTTTACCTCTGTCGAAATTCAAATTAATGGTTACCTGACCAATACCATTTATTGTGAAAACAACAGAATACCTAGCAAATATTTCTCTAACATTTCTCAAATATTTCTCTATGAGTATACATTAGATATTCAGATTTGTATCATTGGAAGTATATCCGAATGCAGGATATTAATTTTTCACTTGGAAATTATTAATCTTGATGACAACTTTGAATGTTTCAGATCGGAAACTGGCCTACATCATTGCTTTATTATTGTGTCTTAGCTTTTTTATAATGTTGTTTACTTGCAGATTTATTCATTCTTGCATTAACATATGAAGCAGAATTATTCATATTGTTATGCTCAGTGTCTGATTTGGTTGGATATATTTATTCTAATTGTTATTCTCTTGAATGGCAAAGTGCTCAATAATGTTCTTGAACTAAACCAATAATATGAAATTATGGTGAATTCAAACAAGACCATTCTGATTCTTATTGTTCTGACACATTAAAACACTTCATCACATTCCAGGTCAATAACACATCATCACGCTCGAGATTGCAGGTACATCAACACATTCAATATCGGGACTTATTTAGAAAAACACTCGAATTCTATTGGAATTTCGTACATTCAGGACTCTGCGTGTATGTGCGTGTATGTGTGTGTGTTTCATGGCTGTTCAATCCAATGTGGTCAGTTTTATCCATTTGTAAATTAAAATGAGTTAGTTATTAATTACTTGATAAATACATTGTAGCTTGTTTTGTGAGAGTTTGGTTCTCAGTCCGTTTAATGGTTGCCGTACTTAGTCTGACCTTTTTTGATATTCGTTAGGTTATATATATATATATATATATATATATATATATATATATATATATATATATATATATATATATATATATATATATATATATATATATATATATATATATATATATATATATCTATATATATATATATGTATATATATATATATCTATATATATGTGTGTATATATATATATATATATATATATATATATATATATATATATATATATATATATATATATATATATATATATATGCTGTTCTTTTTTTTTGATGGTTGTCTTCGCCAATTTGAGTTCACCGAAATAGAAATTAAATAGATCCAAGATTAAAATGTATAACAATCAATCGGGAAGTGAGTTCGACGAATAAAAAGTAAAACTGGAAAAAGTAAACTCAACATTTACAAAAACGGAAAAGATAAACTCGACGGTTACAAAACTGGAAAGGTAAACTCGATGGTTAAACAACTGGAAAAGGTAAATTCGATGGTTACAAAAACTGACTTATACTATTACTTATTTCTTCTGTCCTGATTGGTTTGATGCTAATCGGCTACAAAAAGAATGCATATTATATGCACATATTCTTAGGCAAGTATTCTATAGCAAAATTCAAAAATTAAAAATTACCTCAAACCTCAGAATCCCAGAAATAATTATTCACGTCTTAGGATAATACCAACACCTTGACCGCCATATATCGTTTTAGAGCCATTAAGTTTTTACTCCTTCATTCAAAGAGCAACAATTGTATTACTTGCAAATTAGTCTATTTATTGCCAATGTAACATCCGATGGATCAAAATGTGCCTTTCAGTTCACCATACAGAAATATATGAGAGTTAAAGGCTCCGTGTTTGTCGTCCGTTGTGCGTTGTGCGTCTAAGAACGCTTGCTTATTTACACTCCTTTTACCCACATTTATTCTAACTAAGCGTCATATATAATATTATATATCAAAGATATTGAATGAAGTGTATAACGAACGACATGAAGGCATACTGACAAAACCAAACATCGGATTGGCTAAGCATGGTAAAACGTCAGAGGTCTTCCGAACATATATAAATAGAATTTGATGTATGCTTTTATCATCAATATGTCATATATATGATTGAATGTGCTTGTTAAAGTAATAGACTTTACTTTAAAAGAAGCGAGCAGTTATCAGTAAAGGTCAGACAAAACGCAGATGTATTCGAGAAAAGGCGTTCCCTGTCGTTATCTGATTAGTTATTTGGTTTCGGGTGTGTTAGATCTTCATACATTGTTTGTGAACAATGAAAAAAGATATAAGAAAGCGTAAACAGTTCTGGACAGTCATTACACGAATTTTGAATTTGACGTATATAGTACCTATGTTTTTTTTTACCCTAGTCGGCTTTAGTACTGGTCTTCAAAACCTTAGAACTCTTAGGATTTTCCTTTGCAGTGTCTTGGATTCTATATTACAAATCTCACGTTAGTTTGATCATGAGCGAGATCTAGGCATTATATTGTATCATATACATATATGATTGTTAAGCCTCATTGCAATATTTTTTTGTATCGACTATTTAATTTAAATTCAATAGATCATTTTATATTCACGAGAATTAAAGGTTCCTTGCCCATGTAATGAGATATATGCCTGGAAAAAACACTACCTGACAGCGTGGTCATGTACATTAACAATAACATTTTTAGCGATGATAAATTGGTAACTTTGCCGAGGATGGACTATAGTTAAATGTGACTTACAAGGAAAGGGTACAATTTAGTGTTGGTCACAAAACAAAGGTTTGGCAAAAACTATTTTCAGGTGCGGGCGTCGAGAAATTAATAAACTAAACTAGAGGTTTGTCAAAACATTTATAACGTGAGTGGACATTTCCGACTATGATAGTAATGAAAGTTCAGTGTCGTTTCAAAGCAGACAAGATTTCTTGTGCATGGGTTTGAAATTTCTCAAACTTCCTGGCTGCATCACCTAATTTTCACCTAATTTTCGATGACATTATAACGTGAATATTGTGAAAAATAAATTGAAACCGATCAACATCGATGCTTCTAATAAAATTTGTCACATTTTACATTTTAAAAAAGTGAAGATCGGTTTTAACCTTTCATTATTTTATCTTATATTTAGAATATTGACTCTAACTGCTTGGTGTACACTCTACATTTACATTAATGGCTTGAAAATCCAGGTATATACTCTTTTTTTACATATATGACCTGAAAATCTAGGTGTTTACTCTATATTTACACAAATGACCTAAAAAGCTAGGTGTATACAGTTACATAAATGACCTGAAAATCTGGGTGTGCACTCTACATTTACATAAATGACCTGAAAATCTATGTGTATACTCTATATTTAGAATATTGGACGAACAATTTGTGTCTGCACATTTCATTCTCTTTGTGATTGATTATTGTCAACATACTCGAGACTGGAGAATACAAAAAGAAGCAAAGTACTATGAACACACGAACCCTGTTTTATCGTTATGTGATCGAAAGCAGAACGACCGACACCTGCAGATACTTGCGAGCGGGGTAACAGTTAATTGAACACTATTGAATCATCAATTTTCACACCGCTATCCAAGGTTTTCATCTATTCCATGGCGACGCACTGGCTTATAAATCCTTTCGTGACATGCTTCCTGAAGGAGTAAAGCGTCCAATCAGGGTTTTATAGCTCACTAATAATTCAAAACAGCTTAAATACCCCTCCCATAAAATGACACCAAATACTGGCCACTATGAACGTAATGTAAAAGTATGATAGGGAAATATATTTCAGTTATGGGACAACCACAACTAGTTCACGAAATGACTGAATAAACAAATAAGAAAAATAATTATGAAATCTACATCTTTTAGCGATGTAAGGTTATAAAGAACACGCATTATCGTATGAAATAGAAAGAGATCAAAAGACACAATTCAAACTATATGCGATTTGCAAGCAATAACAAAAAACTAACTCGGTTTCATGCTGGAAAGGAAAAGAAAGAATGGATAAAAGCTATATTTTTGGTAAAGCAGATTCTTTTTGCGGACGCATTATCAGGAGTTTTTTCTCCCAAAAGGCATATATAAAACATTTGGTTAACTGCATTTCAGTGTGTGCAAATGTTGAAACGTTTTAATATGCTGATGGAATGTATTTTCTTGAGATCATTTTGAGACCGCCAAATAAGTACAGTGCTTAAAATCCCATATGCACGACACATACACGTTGTAGCCATGAAATCTCAGAACAAAAAAGCCATTACATCTTCTTGCTGTTTTCTTCATTTAGAAATGTTTGCCTCTGCCACTGTAAATAAATGTATAGCTACAGATAAAATTACATATGACACAACTTATATCGATGATATGCAACAATTTTGGCAATATGTATTTTGGATGACAAATGTGAAAATGGGAGTAAAAAATTGTATTTACAAATTCAACATATGTTTAAATATTCGCTTCTGGAGTGCATTCAGTATCGTCACTTTCATTGATTCCGCTCGCGCGCGCGAGTGTGTGTGTACTTTTGCGTGTTTTTGTGTGTGTACTTACTACTGAAGATATATTCTCTATTGTTTTTGTTATCTGTAGAAACGATTGGTAAGATCACAGGTTCAACAATGTTAATTGCAATGTTTAGTATATTTTTTTATTTATAAATTAAATATAGCCTACGTACTAACTTTTACTCAATAACAAAATTGTCAAGATATCGCCAAAAGGAATATGGAACATATTGCCGAAAGACGAGATGTTGTGTGCATGAATTTGTCGTTTGGCTAGAATCCGCATGGACGAGTTTTATTTTCGACGAGTTGTAGTTGTCATTCGACGAGCTAGATGCTTTAGCATCTGGATTAGACCCTTGGAACATATTCACTAAACCTCTCTCTCCGTCCGTCCGTCTGTCCGTGTGTCTGTATGTCTTTTAAGTTACGACCCGATCGAGTTAAGTGTATTTGATATGATCAGCTGTGCACATTATGTACTTGCGATTATTAATCAATGTCAGCATCGAGATTTTTAACAAAACCCCAGCTGATGACTTTATTGAACACCTACATATGTACTACCTGACTTGTCATAGAAACAACAGCTGTCGGTGTCAGTTGCATTGTTATGAAATTTTGACGTCAAGTTACATTCTCTACAATTTTCGATTTAGTTTAAAGGACTGATTTATATGTGAATAATACGGCAAAGAGTGAATATAAATCTATGATAACAATTTTAATATCTGAGTCAGGTATCTCCATTTGAGACGAGGTATAATATGATATAAAATGTGGTTAGTGTAATTGTAGTTCTAAAGTCCGCACACAGATTATAATCGGTCAACATAAATCCTATGAAAGTCCGTATTAATAGCTGACAAGGAAGCCTAAGTCAAAATAAGTGAAGACAGAAAAACAACCTAACAGACAATTTCGGTAACGTCCGTAAATAACGCACTACAAGTTGACAAAGGAATACAAGTCAAAGTGCACAAAGCTATACACATTGAAAGCGGAATATACTCCAAAGCTGCAAGCTGAAACTGAAATATAAACTACAGTCTGCAGTCAGTAAAATATAATGCGGCGAATATGAAATATAAACTACAGTCCGCATTCAGAGAAAGACCTTGTGACAATGAAAAAATATGTTACATTTCTCAAGCAAACAAATACAAGGTGAAAAGAGAATATAAACCACAGTCCACTACCAGAGATTTACAAGGTGACAGAGATACCTAAGCCACGTAGTTACTAATTATTTTGACGGAATGAAACAAATTGTTACACTCTCCAACTGATTTTTTTTTTTGCATACTGAGAATTGCATAGCTGAATCAAATTCATGTACATGGTAATATTCTGTATCCAGTTTTACTCTCTTTGTGGCACTTCAGAGTAGAAAGCGTTAGAGCCACAAATCATATTAGAAAATCCGGTCCTTTCAAGTGTGTTGGATCCGGCAAGGTATCGCGTGTGTCAGGGATTTGTTTAAAAAAGTCTTTCGATTTATACGTCAATAAAATATTTCAGCAACTAACTAATTGAAACCAACTAGACAAAACACACACACACACACTCATAATCACAAAAACATACATACATACATACATACATACATGCATACATACATACATACATACATACATACATACATACATACATACATACATACATACATACATACATACATACATACATACATACATACATACATACATACATACATACATACATACATACATACATACATACATACATACATACATACATACATACATATATCAGCTAAGAATGTTGAAAAACAGAAATAGCTGTGTATAATATAAAATTCGGTAAGGCTAAGTCTCAAGTTTTATTTGCTTTTAAGTGAACAACACGATTAATTAGAAAATTCATCTGCAAGATGACCTGACACATGCATACTCAGATTAGGCTGATCATTAATAGGCAAACACACAAGGTGCGCAGATGGGTACATGTCGTGACGTGTGTAAAAGCAAAAAAGACTTGAAACTACGATGACTTGTAGAAATTCGACTAATTACCTTCAAACAATGGAAACTATGAAGCTTTACATGTATTCCGATAGGAATAAATAATTACTTTGATTGCAGCCTCCTACAAATACTAAATACACAATTAGATGTCGATGACGACGTTTGGCAACAGTTTGCTTTTAGAACATTCTAATTTTTGTTTTATATAAGCTACACCTTGAATCAAATATCAGTAAACAATTCATTAATAACTTTTTTTTATATAATCAATGACAACTCTGTTATTGTATATATATATATATATATATATATATATATATATATATATATATATATATATATATATATATATATATATATATATATTGATCTATGCAAAAGCAACCCTTTTCTGATTAATTTGCCTAATTCACTGCAGCTGTTTCTGTGAGTCATAGTGATACATTGATACCTGCCAATACAAGCGTAATGCGTCATAAACGCTAGTACACGTTGCACGTGATATCAAACGGTGACATCACATAAAACATCACATGTAATATCGCTTGTGGATATCATATATGATCACGAAACAATTTTCAGAATGATCACGTAACAATTTTCAGAATTGTATTAACCACAGTAACAAGAAGACAGCTACTATATTCACAAGTTATTGTGTATGTTTCCGAAATGTTTAAACGTGATAATACAGTATTGATTGATGTTATTACAAGGTTTTGTCGTTCTGAAACCATAACTGCTTATAAATCTAAATGAACATATAACCTAAGCTTATCAAGTGTAATAACACTATGGACAACTCTGCTCATCACTGAAATCAACTAAGATATACTGAAAATGTAGTTTTTTCCTGGAGTTTGGTATTAAACATCCATGGAAAAGTCTTCTATACAAACGTACAGAGAACGATTGAGTATTTATTTATTTATTTATTTATTTATTTATTTATTTATTTATTTATTTATTTATTTATTTTATTTCTTTATTTATTTATTTATTTATTTATTTTTTATCTATTTATTTATTTATTTATTTGTTCATTCACTTTTTCAGCTGCAATGTGTGGCACTATAGTAAAATATTTATCTTTTTGACTTAGAATCCTTCTTAAGTGTCGTCTGTCCAATTTACGGACTTTTGTGAAAATGACAGGGTATGTACTGTCAATAAACGTCACAATTTTCATTTGTAGCGTTAACCAGTATTTGTGATATGATTAGGCGTCGATCTCAGATTTGTCACTTATGACATTTACATGCATTTGGGATGTTTTCCCCAGAAACTTTGCGTGAAGTTTTACAACAGGTTAGCACAATACAGAATATGTATTGCCTACTTAAAGTTACTCTTTAAAAATAAATACAGAAACAATTACCCAAAGCAAATCTTTATTGAAAAAAAACGAAATAATTGTAAAGCTCCTGTAATGCATATAAATTAAAATAAAAGATAATGAGATGACAAACTATCAACTTCTTAAAATATAAATTACATTCTGTTAATAAGTCCACACTTGCATCTAGCGGTGCGTCATCATAGGTTTGTTAATTGCATTTCCCATAAGACAAACTTATTCACATAGTGCATGTCGAACTTATGGAGAATTTTTATGGCATGCAAGAGTCAGAGAATCATCGATGTGTCAAATAAGCCGTTGGTACAATTCCATATCATCTCTTCAAAACGTTCTATGTGAAATATGCCACTCTGTAATAATGAGTTTCATGTTTTCATGCTTGATTATTTTGCAACTTATATAGAACATTTTATCTTATCTAAAACATTTTAAAGTCAGTATATGGAATCTTCCAATAGGAAATAGGCGAATGCATAGACACATCGCGGCTGCTTTCATTCTCTTAATATGACAAAGTGACTAGAACCTGACATTTAGTAGGACATAATACTTTTCAGGATTGTATGAGCGGGTCATGCTTCTCTAACATTTGGGATATTAACGGGTTGTGAGTTGTAAGATTGCAGAGCATAATATAGAAAGGAAATCCAAAATGATTAGGACATTTGCATTTTGAGAGATGTCAATGTAGTTTAAATATTTGATCTTTGCTGTAAGTTTTCGCTGGAACCTTATCCTATAGTCAGCTTGATAAGATCTCACGTAGTGTTGTTTAATGAAGGCTCTATCCGGTAACAGGCACGAGATGATGCTGTGTGGCTTTGCAATAGCAGTTGCAATATTTTCTAAATCTTTATAACCGTCAATATAGGGCATTTCACAGTTATTATCTTCCCTTCAAAACGCCAGAGGGCGTATCGGTGCAACTCACTTTCGGATAGTTCAATCAATAAAGATAGTAGATGTAGATCAAGACAATGTGACAGACCGCTCACATTCTGCAAGCAAGATCGATTTATCACTATTTTAAAAAGAAATTATATCAATATTTGATCAATTGGTTTGTATCCTATATTTCTTCAGTAACTTGCGCTGTTGTCAGCTTTCAAAAAATGTTCTCTTTCCATTTGAAAACTTTATTATCTTTCCATTACTACCTCATGAACTAGTTTGCATTTATTGATTGTGCGAAATTGTATTGTTGATTAAAATGATTTTTACTGCAATTTATCTCGCTTGAAGAATTATGAAAATATGTTTATTACAGCTTTAATCATTGCAGTTAATGGAGGTTGAACGAAAACAAGAAAAAATTCTAACTTCTTAAAGGATAACAGTATAAAAAAAATCTCTTTTTATGTATGCTATTTAATTCGACTGTAATATTTATAAAATACATATTGTAGGCGGGTTGTGATTTTATTGCGCGGAAAATACCACGATCCTGTAAATTGCCAACAGTAAAATATTTTGAAAAAAAATAAAAATTAAAAGTGTCATCAGTTAGCTTAAATCACATGAATGATCACTGTGAATGATGCGTAATTTTCTCTACAAACAAAATCGCATCTCCATTTAACACTTGACATTTCTCTACCGTATATGTAAAGTTTTATCACCATAATTAAATGTAAACAAGGAATAAAACAATCATACTATGCAATATATATATATATATATATATATATATATATATATATATATATATATATATATATATATATATATATATATATATATATATAATCGATAAAAACTGTTGCATTATATTTTTCATGAAATAACTTGATTTATATCTAGAAGGGATATATTTTTTTTCAAAATGCACAAATGTCATCCGCGCTTGAACAGACAGGCGCACGTGCGAGTCTCCTTGACGATTATTTTAATTTTATTTCCTTGAATAAATCTAATTTTAGAGTATACATTTTGGAGAAATATTGATATTAGACACTATGTATGTATGTGATATTTGTGTCTCTCACCTATCTACCTGTCTGTCTACACGTCTGCCTGTTGGTCTCATTTCATCTGGTGCATGGGTATGTGTATGTATGTGTATGCTCTAATGAATGTATTCGTATACGTATATTATAAAAAACATACTTCTGGTTATAAACGAGCATATAGTGGTGCTAAGATAGAAAGAGTGACTGATAGATAAAGACAACAAATATGAATAAATGTGACTATCCATTTATTATTGACTTGATGAGCATGTTCCCACAAACATTCACACACACATGGTAGGATACAAAGGAAGGGGTGTAAACAAATAGGAATGAAATCCTTTACAACAATATCTCTTTTTTAAGTCATCCTATCTGCAATTTTACATCCGGTCACGTGGATCAGTATTTTATTTAAAAGACGCACCAACGTAATAGGACGGAATATGTGAAATAATTGGATTTTTTAAACTTACATATTTGATGCATGGAAAGTCAAAAAAATTAAACTTTAAGAAAGCTGTTTCATATGAACTTTTTGGTGGCAATCAGAAATGTTGTTTAAAGACTCCAGCAAATTTGACAATTATTACAACGTGTCAGCATAGGCAACGAAAAATCATGATGGAAGTTATTGCATGCACCGTCCGCTGCTTGATGTTTCAAGTTTTTAGAAAACCATCGAGAAATGGGAATAACTAATGTTCCATTTTTGTAATAAAAAAAAACAACAACAAAAAAAAAAGCATTTCTAGTCTAAAATATTCAGCATTACAGATCAGCTGACGTATCGAACTCGTGTTATAATTTTCTTATCGAACTTTTTTAACTCGTATTATAAACGAACTATTGGCCTTGAGAAAGTTAATGAGAAAGAACATATCAGCTTTTGAAAAATGCCAAATATTGAGATGATTTTCGTTAAAGTTACGCAGCTAATAATGTGCAATAAATGTTTTAAGTCGGAGAGCAAAATGAAAAGTTCCTACAAATGTATCTGAAATTATAGATTATGAATATATATTATCGGGTATAATATAAATATGGACAGTATATTTAAATTAATTTATTTGATATCATTTATGTATATTTTAGTAAATATTATTTAATGATCGGATATAATGAAAGTATGGACAACGAATCTAATTATTCTCCTGGTATGAACAAAATATGTTAGATAGATATAATTTATTCATTGGTTTAACCATAATGATCTGTAGTACAGCTAAGATTCTGAACTATCCGGAACTCGAAATTTTTTGTAGGCATGCACATTGGAACTAAGGGAGGTAATTTTAAGTGCTACGATCAGTAACTCCGCTGCAACCGTGAAATACCCTATAGAGGTAAGTATGGCTATAGGTTCACCCATTCTACTCTGATAAACAATATGACTGTTTGAGAACATTTGAAAAGGTAACGGACAAAATACTTTAAAGGTGACAACCTAGGTGGCGATCTGTGGAAAAGAAAGTGACAGTATCATCAAGGGAATAACTAATGCAGTGATCTGGGTAGAATTTGGCAGTATTGGCAAGGGGGATAACCCAGGCAGTGATTTGGGAACAGAACTTGGCAGTATTGGCAAGGGGGATAACCTAAGCAGTGATTTGGGAACATAACTTGGCAATATTGGCAAGAGGGATAACCTAGGCGTTGCATTGGGTACAGAAGTTAGTAATATTGGTAAGGAGAATTATGGGGTGTTATTTGGGTATATAATTTGGCAATATTGGCAAGGGGGATAACATAAGCTGTGATTTAGGTACCGAATTTGGTAGTATTAGCAAAATTTATTTTTGCTGCCACCACATTAGTATGAATTAATATACCAAACTGTAGAATAAAATCTGTTTTCCAGGTTGTCATAGTTTTGTATTCATGTACAAACTTTGAAATGAAATATGTTCTCGAAGTTTGAATGGTTTGGTATTTGGTACTAAGAATTATATCTGGAATTAGTGTTTAATTTTGCAATATACGACAAAACGACTTTCTAATAACGGTTTGTGTGCCTCGATATGACGAGTTTTAGAATAATAAATTCTAACTTTGCCTGTATAAACTCTAAGGTTCCCGACTGTATATTGGACTATGCAAGATTTTCAAGCTGACACAAACACAGCTGAACAATATTCAAGCTTTTACTGATATACCATAAAACCATAATACGATATTTCCGTATAGTCCCAAACCTATGTTTTCCATGATATCTATCAAATAGTGAGATTTAACTAAGGAAAAGGAAAGTTAATTTTAGTTAAAAATGTTGTCTCGTCAGCAAATACTGATAAGTACATCAAACGCCGTCAGCATATAATGAGCAATTAGTTCTGATCTTTTTTTATTTTGATGTTGGAAACGTGGCTGGATATGTGATCTTATTTCTGAAATTTCTGTCTTCGAAAATAGCATTTGAAGATAGAAAACGATTCTCTCATACATATACTGAATGGACAAATTTTCAATATTCATATTCCCATTCGTTGTCATAAGCTTTCAGCAAATCGAAAAGGAAGGCTGATGCATTTTGTATCAAGGAAAATTTCTCTAACAGACGTTTCAAGTCTGACTAAATGGAGTTTGTGCTTGTCTGGTGTCTGAATTCACCTTGAAAGTCTGAATTGTCAGATTCGTCATGGTTAGGAGTTTATCTATGATTCATCATTCATTCTGTGGTCTTGCAAATATAGATTCTTAGTGGTACTGGACTGCAAATGAAAGGAAGTGGTGTGATTCTGATTTATGTGAGATTAGACCTGGTGAGGTCCTATTTTCATTGGACCATAGATTGAAGGATCTTGCATGGCCCTGTTAAGGGTTAGGTACGGGTGTCACTGTTGTTTCTATCCATGATTTCTGACTGTCGCCACTTCCTACATGTCATTGACAATCTGTATTTGCGTACTTAGAGCTGCCTCATGTATGTATTTCATTAGTTGATAGTGTATTTACTCGTCCTGCCGAAAAGAAAGACACTGGGTATAAGTATCGGTTTTGGATTTTATATTATAAATGAAGAAATCGAAACGATCTCAATTGACCTAGAATAATACTGACTTGGATTGTGTTTATCCTCTGTCACCTTTATAGTAGATTTGATATTGTTTTATATATGGAAATAAAGGAATTGAAATATAATAATAAAAATGAATATTTTCCATTGTCTTCTCTATCCTTTGACACGATAACAAAAAGGTGCGTAATAAGGAGAGAAATGTTTGTGTTCAAGACGTTAGAGAGAAATACAAATACGATTTTGTTTAGGTCAATAAACGCTGTTAGTCCATATAATTTACTAAACGTCAAAACCAATGCAAAACAACTTCCAATTACAGTGTGTTTAATAATACACGTGCCAATTATGTACTATATCTGGGACGCAAACACAATTATTAACAAATGTTGAACATTGATTTATGCGATCCTGTCGTTAAAACACGGTACACACAACATGGTAATGCGAAATATATGACAAAGTCAATGTAATGTCACACGTGACATAGAGTACATGACTTCTCCCACATCAAAATCCAATAATAATAATAATAATAATAATAATTATAATAATAATAATAATAATAATAATAATAATAATAATAATAATAATAATGGTAGTAGTAGTAGTAGTAGTAGTAGTAGTAGTAGTAGTAGTAGTAAGAGTAGTAGTATTCGAGTCGCCAAGTACATTTGACAATAAAATATTAGACAACACATTTCTTCAACATACAACTTGTACATTCATGTTGATTTAAACTAAGAAATTATCAGTCAGTTCTTTATTACAATCACGTGAACTAGTTAGAAACTGGATTTTTTTAAAACTGAATCTTCAAATGTCTATGTTTTACAATGATATCTAGTGGTGATTATGGTTAATGTTTCTTTCAGCAATTTAGATGAAAACATAAATGACATGCGATATACTCCCCTATAAAGTTGGTTTATTCCGTCCTTATGGCTGTTAAAACAATCATGTCATCATTGACTTCTTTTATTTCTTACATTTTCCCATTTTGTTGCTACCTACATCCTAACAGAAGGTGCATTAATTAGGGTAATACAGGATTAAAGGATGAAGTTGATTGCAAAACTATTAAATCAAGGAATATATCTCAATTGCAAAGAAAAATATTAAAGCATTACGTATAAGTGATAAGATATTCAGTCCCCTTTAGATTATGAGGAATAATTCAAATGAGACGGCGGTAGGGTTTATGTCAGATAATAGGGGCAATATAATGTCTTGTTTCTCCAGTACCACACTCTTAAACAACCCAACTAAAGCTCCTGATAAGTAAGCTATAGCACCCAATCCCATATAGTCTTATAACAGCACCTTCAGACTCTGTCTACATTCAAGATTTCGTGTATTATTTTGTATCTGACAGCATTATGCCCTGCGCATAGATTGCAGTGCTTCCAAACTCTGAGATCTACGTTAAAGAAATAACTGCCTGATATAATTTTATATCTCCGTTTCTTTCTCACATGCTCCTCATACATATCGATTTAGTAGCATGAAAACCTCACAATTGTATTGAAATATATCAATAGTTTCACCTACCTTGGCAGCATACTGTCACAGAGCGTAACTATTGATGACGATGCGAATCAATTCAAAATGCATACCTTTTCTAAATCGCATTTTTTCCGTAACGTCATCACCGAAGATGCTGAGATGTTAAATATCAAAAATGTTCTTGCTTGTGACTTTTAACTCCTCGATTAATTAAAGTACATCTATTCCATTTTACCACGTATTGCAAGTAAAATCAAATTAGGGATGTCTTAAATGAAACATTGAATATGATGCACACATTTCACCATGGATAGATCTAAATCAGCGCTTCATATTTATATTTCAGTTATAAATGATGCATAAACGGTAAATTGTATGTGCCAAATATGACTTCAGTAACAGCTCACTTTGTCCCTACGATTCGAACAAGAATGGTATATTCCATAAACACTTTTTAAAACAGCATTAAATTTATACGATTTTTAAAAATATTACTAAGAATATCACATTATCCATTCTGGGGCGTGATCAAATATTTTACCTCTTTTGTGACGAATATTTGGAATAATGATATGACCTTTAAGCACTTTGCACTCCTCTATAATAATAATAATAATAATAATAATAATAATAATAATAATAATAATAATAATAATAATAATAATAATAATAATAATAATAATAATGATAGTAATAGTAATAATTGCTATATTATTGTTATTGTTATTGTTATTATTATTATTATTATTATTATTATTATTATTATTATTATTATTATTATTTATTTTCAACGTGTTCTACAACAATTTAAGAGCGAATATGTGACAACTTACCTATCGCACACTGTGTCATAGGGTATAACAGTTGCATCGCTGTTAGAGATCGTAGCGCTTAAAATTACCTCTCTTTGTATGGCGACAAACATTTGCAGTTCGGGATAATTCAGAATTTCGCTCCGTTTTAGCTGTACTAAAGATCATTATTGTTATACCAACGAATACAATTATATATGTCTAACATCACTCGTTCATACTAAGAGAATTTTTTTATAAATATTACATTAGATAATTAGATTTGGTGACCATACTTACATTATATCAGAAAACTAAATAAAATATTTGTCACACTTACATATCAAATAATTACATTCAATACACTGTCCATATGTATATTATATCAGATAATATATATTCATAATCAATAATTTCAGACACATTTGTAGGAAAATTTCATTTTGCTCTCCGATTTTAAACAATTTGTGCTTATTTTCGGCTGCAAAACTTTATTGAAAACCATCTCAACAATCTGCATTTTTTCATACGCTGACATGTCCTTCTTTCCCAGTCATTTTCTCAAGGATAATAGTTCTTTTATAACACAAATAAAGAAAGTTATAATATGAGTTATATAAGAAACTTATAATACGAGTTTGATGCGTCAGCTGATCAATCATGCTGAATATTTTAAAGAAGAAAAGTTTTCTTTTTAATGGAACACAGCATATTAATGTATTCAGAGGAACTTAATAAAGCAGTAATTATATTACTATCATGAAGGCAAAGGGGTGTAATTAATACATATGGAATATATATTCGTATTTGGGTGTAAATATCGTACAATATTTAGAATAATTTACATGCCGAATGACTTTTTTGTTTCATTTTTTTGTTGGTAGGGGGAAGGGTTCTCTCATTTTTAAACAGTCATAAAGGTATTTCCTCATATACATATTTTTTTTTCGTGCCTTGTTCAGTCAAATATAGCCAGGCATTCATTCAGCCTAATATTTAAATATTTATATTCCTCGCTAGTTTTCTCAATATTTGAAATATCAAGCATGGGACGGTGATTGCAATATCTTTCAGCATGATTATTTTTATTGCTTATGATGACACGATGTAATAACTCTCAAACTTCCTGGGGTCTTTAGGCAACATTTCTGATTACCGCCATCAAATACATATGGATCAACCTTCTTAAATTTGGTTTAATTCTGTTTTTGACTTTTTCATGCGTCAAACACGCTAAGTTTAAAAGTTCCAATTATTTCACAGATTTTGCCCATGCACCAGAAGAAATGAGACAGATATATAGACAGACAAGCAGATATGTGAGAGCCACAAATGTCTAATATCGATATTTTTATAAATTGTATACTCTGAAAATTCTAAGCGTTCAAGGAAATAAAATTAAAATAATCATTAAGGAGACTATTACGTGCGCCTGTCTGTCTGGACGACATTTCTACATTTTCAAGAAAAACATAGATATAACTCAGAATATTTCATGAAAAATATAATAGACATTAATAGAACATTAATAGAAATGCAGGTCTACATCAATAATAAAGGAACCTTAAAAATTAGAATTTATTATCATTGTCCGTCAACCTCCAGTAACTCGAATAAAGCTGTAAAAACAATAAGCATATTTTCATTATTCTTCGAGCGAGATAAATTGCAGTAACAATCATTTTACGAAGCGATGCACATTCTCAAAATCAGATAATACAAACTAGAACATGAGATAGGGATAGAAAGATAATTATGTTTAGAAATAGGCAGAAAACATTTATTTGAAAGCTGGGAACAACGCAAGTTACTGAAAAAAATAAAAGATGTAAAACAATTAATTAAATGTTGATATATGTTTATAAGATATTGAGATACCAATCTTGCTTGCGGAATGTGAGCGATCTGTCATATTTGGTTGATCTATATCTGCCATCTTTATTGATGGAACTATCCGGAAGTGATTTGCACCGAGACGCACTCTGGCGTTTTCAAGGGGATATCATAAGCATTAAAGGGTTTATACTACTCACTATTGTAACCTTGACTTTTTAGGGGTTAAGAATTTAGGTCTTCGCGCTATTCGTAATGTTTTTTCAATTCTTGATCTAAGTGTGCTTTGGGTCATATATTTATTCTTATTATGATTGATACTGTGTTTGCAAGATGATATAGGCAATAGGGTTGATTTTTGTCAGTAACTAATTATCATGAAAACAAAATTGATACTGAAAGCAACTTTCTTACATCACTGCTTAAATCTGACGAAATTAAAAAGGCAATTTCTGCAAGCCAGGAAACATTTGCTTCAAAATCATATCTTTTCGCATGAAATTGAACTTTGCTTCAATTCATGAGGAATCTGAAATACGGAAATACTGTACGTGATGTGGTCCTGTGAAGGTCTTTATATATCTAAAAGTAAGTATTAATTGTTTGTCTGACGTTTAAATACTAATATAGTTGAACCAAATTCAGCTCATTCGTTATTGTTAAAGTTGAATGTAGTCCCTAATCATTGTTAGTGTAGGAGGTTACTCAATTTTTTAATACGCTTTGGTTGTAACATAGTAGGGAATGATATTTTAATCCAGTTTCAACTGGATCCAGCTTTTTAGTCGGCCTCATCTAAAAATGTCCATGTACTTTAACGCTGAAGTTAGTCGGATATATTTCAGGGGGCGGTTATATAACGATATGTATTGCTCCACAACCTAGGAAATAAAACCAATAATTAGCATGTAATGGCACGTGTATCAAAACTGCCACCTGTTGAAGAGATAATTGATACTTCATGCCTTCACAACATGCACACTTTTACTTCAGTACTGTTATATTCTAGTACAACACTTCTAGTCAGATTATGGTTGTTAGGTTTGTTAGGCATAACTCTCTGTTCACTTGTGGATTAAGTTAATTAACAGGTTTCTCCTTTTTCTTTTTAAATATGAGACACTATGATCAATACAATTGTAACGATATATATATATATATATATATATATATATATATATATATATATATATATATATATATATATATATATATATATATATATATATATTAACTGCTGTATAATTTGTCAGTCATTTAATACCATGAAAATGTTACACTTCAATCGTATAAGATTTAATAACAATTAATAGTATAAGTAGGTACAGGTAATAATTAATTGATTCTCAATAGCACAGGTAATTGCAGATAATACCAAAAGTGAAATAAATCCGAATATATCTCTGTGATTGATATTAGACCTTCATCTAGCTATGAACGATACATAATTATTTAGGAATTGCAGACACAAAGATCTCACAAGATTATTAATCAAACGTCCTACTAGTCTACACTTCCTGGTTGGGAAAACAACGATCTGAATGAGTGCGTATATTTATGATTTTATCGGTATTGTTAAAGTCTTGAAGAAGAAATTTAGTTACATCCAGTCTACTGACTGTTGCCAATGCTTGTACAAAACAATTACAGCTTACATGACCGCAGTACAAATACTGTTTAAGTAGTAAAATTGAACTATGTTTATTTTATATGAAATAAAAACAAATATCATCCGAAGGAAAAACGGCCTTCGGATGTGAGGGGTTCAAGGCAGCAAGGGATGAGTGGGGCCCCAAGCAAAAATTATTGCTTTGTGGAGTTGATTTCCGTCGGCAGCGCGTGACCTCTAAAAGGCTGTTGCCTCTTTCGCCTTGACCTAGGGCGGGGCCTGAACAGAATTGATTGTCATTATGGAACTGACTGAGACGTACAATTTGAATGTATAACTATTGTTCGCAGAGTCTTCAATGTACATGTAGATGCCATTACTTGAAGAAGTTCATCATATCCTCCAGGTTCTTGTTTAGTGCCCCCTAAAGCTCAGCAAATGAACAAATTTTGGTCCTGAGAGCAATGTGATCTGCATACATGAACTTGCGCAAATGTGCTACAGGTAAGTCATTGATATAGAAAATGAACAAACTAGCGGTAGTCCATTAGTTTGATGCCTCCACGAGCTGAAACACACTCTCTCTCTCTCTCTCTCTCTCTCTCTCTCTCTCTCTCTCTCTCTCTCTCTCTCTCTCTCTCTCTCTCTCTCTCTCTCTCTCTCTCTCTGATGTGTGTTCTGAAATGCCGGTTACTAAGGAACATTTCAATAGTCTCACAAGTCTCAACTATCCAGCGCGGAAATACTCTGGGAAATTTTCAACAGCAGCTCTGCATGCGAAACCGTGTCATGTGCTGTTTCAACATAACTAGCGAGGGCAATGACTTGATCGCAAATGCTATAGCCATGCCTGAAGCCTACCTGCTTAGCAGTTATGATATTGTTCAAGTCAGGACAAATTCGTTGGAGAATTAGGCGCTCCAGCACCTAAAAATAAACTGAAAACATGGATATCGGCCGATAACTCACCGCATTATTAAGATTTTTGCCAGGCTTTGGTATCGCAATAATCTTTGCCTGTTGCCACAAAGTTGGCGTGCACGTTTTACAAATAACCAGGGTGTAAAATGCAGCAATCAATTATTTTGCCTTCGGCCCAAGATTTTTCAGGAACTATGGCAGGATCTTATCAAATCATTGCCTGATTTGATGCTGCATAACATCGTTTCAAGTTCTAGTTTTGTATTTTGACCAAGTACATCTGATTTCCGACGGCAGTATTGTTACCACTCATCTCGTACTTGACGTTGGTGCTGTTTTCCCAGTGGTTCTTTTTCCGCTTGTAATAAGTGGCTGGCTACATCATTGGACTTGACAAAATGGTGTGCTTGAACTGGTTGTTGCTGAGCGGTACCAAGTCTTCGAATCAATCTTCAGTATTTCGGTTTGGGGTGCATAAAAGTGACTGATCATGTAGTTTCCTCCCATCAAGTGCGCCTGGCAGAGTCCAGAGAATCGATCAGGTTGTCTGCTACGTCTGAGTCTCCAGATGTTTTATATTCTTTGAAAAGAGCCTGAGATTTTTCATACGAACAGGGTGTATAGCCTGGACGGCGACATCGAGGGATATACTGAGTGGCTGCCTTGAATACGGCTCTTTGGAAACGGTGATAGGATTCTTTGAAGCGAGATGATATGATGACTATGTTACGCTTAAGTATGTCAGCGTACTTCGTCCAGTTTGCTTCGGGGAAATTTCATAGCCGATATAAACAGTGGTGTTTAACTGGCAGCTGAAGTCCAATGTGAATAAATAGTGGTCTGTGCTGACTCTGTGGACTGTCATCTAGAACAGTTTTGCAAACGGTTTGGCTAACTGGCTGACGATGGAAATCAATGGATGGGACTCAGCAGAGGTCCGTTGAATAGTCCTTTTGCCATCTTTCAGAATGAAAGGTTCCACTTTGTTTGTAGTCGTGGGTCAGAAGGAGGTCATTGTTCATTGGCCACTCTTCCAAGTGTTCCCCGCCTTCATCGGAGTGCGAGTAGCCCACATCAGAGTGATTATTGTTTCAGTCGCCAATATAGCCAGCTTGGTGTTCACGATTTGGAAGCATCTTGTCAAAGTGGGCTCCTGGACGCTTTTAAACATTAGCAATCTTGTACCTTCCAACAGAGACCAAATCATATAATCTAGTAGAGGAAACTGAGGATGCATCAGTAGCATGGTCACATTTGATAAAGTCAAAGTCTCCAATGATATATTGTGCTGCCATCTGGTCTGTTACATGAGTCTCCTAGAGAGAGATTATGTCAACATTATAAATATGGGCTAGTTCGCTGTTGATGGTTCGATTGGGTGCTGAGAGACCTTCTACGTTAAGTTGTAACACTTGTAGGGGAGGTCCGATGGCTTGAAAGTCATCGGACATTGAGTGTCGGGGGCAGTTCTTGGTTGTAGCACGTAACTGGAATTCATTACTGAATTCGGTTTGCAATTTGGATCCTTTGTTTCGACATCCTTGCAAGAAGCCTTGGCTGAGTACTGACGTGGAACGCGACATGAACGTGGATCCATGTTCCCATCAGTAGTGGTACAAACTTTGCATTTTTTTTCAATAGTGGTTAACGTCCTAGTTGTATACAAAATATTATAGGTGTATAATTTCTCCGTAAATGTGCATATAAAGGTAAGGCAAATATGACATGAAATTCATCCACAAAAGTTTTACAATCTTTGCATTTTCTACTCTCAGCAGGAGTCGTCGAGTTTGCTTATGTACTTTGTCTGCTTTAAGTGTGACAATACGTTCAGTTTTATAAGTACAACTGTAAATTGTGAAGCGTATTAATATTTAGGTATAGTTTAAAACAAAACCTTTTATTTTCTATTTATAGTCTTTCATAACGGAATCAGTTAAATTAAAGTCATACTTTCAACTGGAGGTGCGCAGTATTACCGGTATGCCTGTTCACTGCGGTATTTTGTTCTGGTGGTACATACCACAGCTCTTTTTCAATGTATCAATATCTCGGTATTTTCCATCAGCTTAGAATGTATGGAAATTCCAGAGTGATTTTGTTACGAATTTAATGCTGGTAACAGCATCCTTCGTTTTACATACATAATAATTCGAACAATTATTATATTTTCCCAAAACAGTTGCATTTCTCAAACATTAATATTGAGTATTACAAATGCAATTGTATTAATGTCCATTTAGTCACATGTTTATCACGTGTCACGTATGCTAACACGGTTTCTTAGTGCGATGTTGTGATAGAGCTTTGATTCAGTTTAAATCAAAATGTCCAAAACATTCCCATTACAAACATATAAATGCAATTTTAGTTATGTTCTATCGAATGTTAATGTATCAAGGACGCATTTCTTTGTAAAGCAGCAAATAATCAAATAATCCTAAGATTTTCAGGAGATTATATATTATGTAATTTATCAAGTAAACTAATTACTTTAATCTTTTATTTAGCAATATTTACTTGTATTTACTGGCCCACTCATACCCAGAAGATGGTACTATTGGTACCTCAAAAAAAGTTTCCCTGTCTATTATATAAATTTTATAGATATTAAATTGCAGGGTTCGGTTTTAAGACTTTTCTATTTTAACATACACCCACCAAATTAACGTAATATGAAGTATTGACCACCTAAATGTTTGGGTTGAAGCTACGATTTTCGCTTAAAACCGAGATATTTTCTTTTCTTTATCTCTAGACAATTCTTTTCTTCAGATATATGATGAATATGACATGGTGTTATTTTTCGAAAAAACAGAGCTAGATATTTTCTCTAGCTGTTGACAGATGAATTTTGGCTTTAGAATAGTTTCAGACCATTCTAACAGAGTATGAATAGCATTTCTACACAATTTGTTGTGGTACCCAGCACTAATTGCAATGACTATTAGGTTCCATCTGTACTAATTCACAACTTTTGGTGCGGTACTTATATTTGTGGACATAGTGGTTGCTACAAAAAAGAAATTGATAAAACCAGTCTGACAAAACATCATCATATTATGTCTATTCGCCAATGCAACTTTGCATAAAAGCACAAGATAAATGAATATTGTGGTAAAGCCATTTCTGCATCGATCACGAAGTGGTAAATAGCTCCAAATATGATTGTTTTCGAAATTCAAAACAAACAAGTCACAAAATAAAAGTAATTTACAATACTGAGATTTATTCATTATTTCTAATGTTTACTAAAGATGCATGGTATTATTTGCATTCGTTTTAAATAACATAACTAGATAAATATAAAAGTTATATAATAATGACATTTTTTTATTATGTGTCTGAATATATTTTCTGATTGTTAAAATCCTTTTAAAAAATCACTTTTGTTGTGTTCAGGAGAGATAATTGTGCAAGTTCAGAAACATCCTTGTATAACATGAATTCTCATACAAATAAAATGGGAGGCGCTTACACGTGGTACAAGACCTTTTAAATGCAATTAAATCTATGACTGCTTCAGACAAGGTTGTTAAAAACGATTTCACCTTCGGGTGATGCTATCTCATTGATTTCTGATCGTATAATGCACAATGGATGTTATATGATAATTATATCTAATCATATAGTCAGATAGCATGGATTATCTCAAATGACCGAAAGCAATTACAACATACTACTTTTCTTGTCAATGCCTGTTGTCAAACGTTTATGTTATCTATCAGAATAATGATAAATACATTTTTATGACGACTTTGAATTTCCTACAAGTGTCTAAAACGTCACTGTATGCATTTTAATATTTATATTATGGTGACATCCAAATAGAAAATGGCCATCATTTGCACATATTTGGTAATACTGTGTACACGAACAAATGATTTCTCCTGGCTATGATGGTAATAAGACTGAGGTATAAAATCATTAATGTCCTTTAAGTGTGCCTCTTAATTTATGCAATAACGAAAATCACTGAATGGAATCACTTTCGAAGAGAAAATGTAGAACGTAAGTAAGTCAGTTTGTCATACATACATACATACATACATACATACATACATACATACATACATACATACATACATACATACATACATACATACATACATACATACATACATACATACATACATACATACATACATACATACATACATACATACATACATACATACATACTCTAAAGTGACTAAACAAATCTTTCAACTTTACATAAATATTTCACCAAATTAAATATTATATCTACAAGAGAAAATTCTATACTATATTTTACCTTCTCAGTCTCATCAGTTTTGATAACTTAAAAGTTAGTCGCATCCATATTGCTTTGTGGAAATCTGTTCACAATGACTCACAACGGTGGCAGTGATTTGTGCTGGAATATCTGTAATATTTGACATCGTTTATTACAAAATATCCTTCTATCCAACACTGAAATTCATTTAATTGCTTAGAATAATTGGATTCTTATTTTGACAAGGCTTTGTCTATTGAAGCATTTCTTTTTCTGCTAATGATCTGTGACAAAGTTTGCAAGATAAGTCTTATAAGACCAGCAGATCGATAATGTTTGGGTCTTTCATTCCTGTGAGGTTAAACTCTAATTATAGATTCAAAATGTCTACCTTCAATAGAGAATACTTGTACTCACATCATATCAGCAGTAGGAGTTACAACATCAAAATCAGTTGTTAATTATCAGCATTCATATTTATATATACTTCTCAGTATAATTGCCCTCATTGACATTCACGTGTTGACTGCTTTAAATGTTATTTCTACATGACTATTTTTCCCGAGATAAACTATACTCGTCACTTAATTGATTTGAAGAATCAGATAAAGAATAATTATAATGTAAATACAAGTAAGAAGCTGATATTTATAGTTTTGATCCTACAATCATCAAAATTATCCAGAATGCGAGATCAATTGCAAAAGTATTTGTTTAATATTCTTTCCCTTGTTGGAATTAAGTAATTACTTTGATCAAATCTAGTAGTGCTCAGGTCATCTGACATATTTATCCATCCTGCGACTGTGACTGACAATCTTTTAATCACTTCATATATATATATATATATATATATATATATATATATATATATATATATATATATATATATATATATATATATATATATATATATATATATATATATATATATATTGAAAATGAGTCATCTGCAAAAAGACAACTGGATACAAAATCCCACATTTTAATATAATTGTAAATGATAAGCAATACTTCTTAAATGCAATAAATGTTGCCTGTGTTTACAAAATTAACAAATATCTAAACAATTGTTTGATACCCCATTAATCCCTTTTAGTATGTTTCATCGATTGTGTATTACCATTAGCGCAGGTTAATTTCTCCAATGTGCTTTTCTAATCATTATTATATAATAGATATCAAATCTCTATTTATTTATTATAATATTTATTTATCTATCTATTCATTAGAATCTTATATTTCTCTAAATTTTTTAATACAGCTTTTGTTAATGCTAGGCTGGAAGATTGGCCCCATTCGAATTTGATTTTTAATAGAAGCGGAACACAAAAAATAAATTTTTAAAGAGATGACAAAATGACGTCCAAATAATGTGAAACTAGTTGGTTCTGTAAAAATTTCGAAAACTGCTTCACTCAAAGCTTTCGGAAACAATAAAAATAAATTCATACTTTTAGGCAATCGTATAAACGCTTTTAAGTTCAGACATTTTATTTATTTGAATAATAAGCTTTTGGTAAAGAGACGTCATTGCTGACATAATGTACATTGTAATGTAATATATTTGATGAAGTCAACACTAGCACGAGATAAAATGGAAACATAATTGAAGGATTAGCATGGTGTTTGCCTATGCAGATATCTGGAAATGTTATAGGAGACAATAGGAATGCTTCAGAATTATTAATCTATACACAATTCATTGCGCCATAGCTGGCCAGATACATGTTTTGAATCAACAGGTGAATTCTGAGTCCCTACAGAAGCTAATGAAAAGGGGAAAGAAACAAAACTTGCTAAGAAATCAACCACGATAGAGGATGCCTTGACTTTAGAGTTGTTCCAACTTTTGAAGTCTAAACGTCTGTTATTGTCTTAATTGTTAAGGGGTTTCGCTAAGGCTATACGATGTGTGAAGAATGTGTTGTTTCTATTTCTAGTAGTCACATTCTATAAACTAAAATGTACACTTTAAAAAAAAATATGTCCTAAGGTGTAAACACAAAAATCAAGACGAATTAAAGGGATGAAAGTAAAATATGCCTTGTTTTTATGCTTTCCGTAATGAAAGTATATAGTAATGCCGTGTTTGCTTGACTTTTACTAGATATTTCGAGGAATTAAAAGAAAAGAGTCACTGAAAATGTCCCGGAAATGTTACAGTATTTTAATACACATTTGTACTAATTCGTCTTTAGTATATGTCAAGTTAAGATAAACTTAGCTTAATTTACTAGTACTCAGCTGTCGAGAGGGGTTAGCAAAAAACTATAAAAGTTTAAGAAACTTGATATATCATTTATATTAACTTGGTTTTTTTATATGATAAATTATAATTAATAAATAAAGCAATATGTATTTTTAAATAACCATAAAGCATGTGCTTGATAAGTTATACTTAATCAGTTAGTGCTAGCTTTTATGTTAATATGTTAATTAAAAACACAATTATATGTGACTCCGTAATTTCTCTCATGTAATTACTTTTCAAGGAATACAACTGGAAGCACTCCCATTATACGGTTTTACCCGTTATTTGTTTGTTTTACAGTTACGTTTAACAGTACATTTGCTTGATATTTATTGGAATATTTGTGTTTTATGTTGCTTTTTTTTTCGCAATGAGTTTTGACAGCACAGATTGTCACATTGACTTTTAATGTAATAAACATTCACACTGCTGCAGTTTTGCTTGTTTTGATATTCTAAATGGCAAGTGCCCTATTGTGTTGTTATTAACTTTATTGTATATTATACTATAATGCACTTTTTATTTGTCTGTTCATTTTGGTTTCCTTTTCTTGTTATAGTTGTTGCTGTTTTTTCTTTGGCTGGTTTCTACCTTTGACATGTCTTTAGAATTAAAAAATACTGAATTGTTTTAAGTCCTCAAACGTTTATGCTCAGGTAAAAGTTAATTTTTGCCCATGATTTGTTTTGTACCACTTTGTTTTCCTTTACTTTCGATCAAATAAAATTATGACATTTTTGGAAATATAAAACAGGACAGCCCCCAAAGAGTGCGGGTCGCATACCAGGGAAAGCAGGGCACCACCAAAGGTAGTCATGGCGCAGCTATAGCCTAAACTAGGCGTGGGGATTACTTTATCACATTCAGAAGTAGTATTTTTGTATATTGATTCAAGCAGTCTATCACTATGACCTCACTTATAAAGGTTAATTGAAACTCACTTCAAGTCACCAGTGGGTAAAATAGTTTGTCTCGTATAACAATGAAAGTAATATACCTTACATCTTTGATAAACATTATATTACGCAAAGGGTCTTTGTCGTGAAATCTATGGATCCATAACATTCGTCATTAATAAGGAAAATTTAAAAGTGGAAGAAATACGGATCAACATAAAACCAACCGTGCAAAGTTTCAATGTAGATATGACCTTCATTTCGTAACTCCCTTTCATTGTCATTTTGTGTATATTCATCCGATGAATAATACGCACTGTGATTTCTCACAACCCATGCCAACCTCCGAACATATATAAATTATAATGCAAATTAGTGTACCCATCACACTCAAACTCATAATTATTTATACAACTGAATTCTGTTCCAGTGGATGTTGGGACAAAATATCAACTTTGAATTCATTCCTTAGTTATTATTAATTTCAGCACCCGAATTCATGGCCCCATTTACTATGATTTACTTTCATTTATAAAAATGCAATTAATTAAAAATAATAGTATGAGATATGGCAGTATGCTCGGTTTACATGAGAGATGACAGTATATGCGATTTACATGGGACATGACAGTACATGAGAACTCGAGGGATTTCATACCCTTTTGTATTTACTAAACATGTGTCACCAAATTAATAGTGTTCATTATGTTCAATTAGTCACCCATTTGTTCCCACTATGTAAATATTACCTGTAGACGTAATCGATTGCTGAGTCATTTAGGATACCAGAATTTTCTATATATTTGCGCAACGTAGGTTTGTATTTGGCATTGATTAACATAATTCGTTTCTCATTTTTGTATTGATATTTATATATCCCGGATACAATTTAACCAATCTGACTTATTTAGCATTAGAAAACATTTCTAACAGAAATTCCAGGTTATCGAACGTGATGCAATTGCAGGTGAAATGAATATCGTCTGCAAAATATGCACTTTTCATTAGGAACCTTTGTAAGTGATAGGTTTCATCCATTACACCATAATATGTTGAAACACAAAAATCCTCATTAATTAGTTTTAGCGTGATAAATATGCACCCAAAATTATGTTCGATATAAGTATAAAATGGATAAATGTTTAATGGCAACAACCTTTCTCATTTAAGTACAAGTGCAGTTTGTTAAAGCCGTGATACCTTTTCTTTCTGCGCCTAAAGAAAACAATAAATTAATGTCATTTTAAATATTGTTTCCTCTTTGGGTTCTAGTGTTGTTTCTTTCCTTTATCTGGCTTTTGGGCGTCTTATATTTGGTATACACCATTACTTGTTTATGATGTATAATGGAAACAAATGATCTGCGCGTACAGGTTACTATGAAAGAAATATTGACGCTAGATCCGAGATCTGTAGATTATTATCAACCAAGGCCGCAGGCATGCCTTTTATTTTTAGGTCTTTGATGCTCGCAGTAAATAATGTCCTTTAATCGATGTTCTGTTTATATTACATTACTTGTAAAATACAGACTCGTGATTCTAACTTGTTTCTACTATAAGTTAATATTATGTTCAGATCGGAGGGCTTTGATTGAGTACGTTCTATGACTTGAGCGGTGTTCTGCTGTCGCTGATTGGATCATAAAATTTTGATTGAGAACATTCGAGGGCATCGGAAGTGTTTTTGTATCGGCTTTAGGATCAGAAATTATTACTTGAGTTCATTCGAGGGCATTTGTGGTCTTCTAGTGTCGACGTTTGGATCAGACAATGGGAAGCTAGAAGGTAAACACATACATTAGAAGGGTGCATACTACAAAGATTATGACAAACATTTGATTAAGGGTCATGGTTCATTAATTGATAGTCCTGTGTAAAAGATGATAATATCTTCCTGAAAATATAATGATTAGAACAAATATAATTTTAAATCGACATTTGAAAGAGTCCCAATACTTATATAGTTCTCATATATATTCATAACTAAACCGTTATAGAAATTACTTATAAGAAAGAACATAGTTGTATGTGTATATTAAATAATTTGTAATAAATCCAGTTATCTTCCCTCCAATCCAAAATATTCATCTTTTTTCTCTATGTTTTCAAAAGAACATTTTGTACTGGATAGATGTTCAAATAAAAACAAAAATTGTCCAATTTAAATAATTATAAAGACAAATAAAAACAACGTTAAACATAGTCAATTTATTATAAGTTTTTGAAATCATTTTGAATACTTAATTTTAGCAAACGACAAATTTTAAATGTTTATACCAAACATTACTCTAATATGAAGACATTTGTTTGCTTCATGATTCTCGGATTCTCTAGAGATGTTTTATTTATGTTCATACCTTAGTTCCGTGAATTAATTCGACCTTGGTGCGATAATTTCGTGTTGAGAAAAATGATGAGAATTTCTATCAAACATGCCAGTTCTTCTTCCTCAACTCACGTAGAATAACACTTAGAAAAACAAACGTGTCTCTTAAATAAAAAAATTTGAACAATTTCATAATAGACTGCAATACACGGTAGAAAATGAAACATGTGAATTAAACATATTTCCTGCATCCCGACATGGCTACAAGAAAACACAGTTCTGATGTGTATTGTTTCGCATCATCAGCCACCTCATTTGAAAAAAAAAAACATGTCAAGCGCTCATAAAGCTGTGTTGTGATGTAATACATATCATAGTTTACTGACATGCCATATATAATTGTGCATTGGCATCTTTCATACAATGTTTATTGACGTAGCAGGGCCAGTGTGTATAGTGTGTAAGCTGTCTTTACAAATCTTCTGGTCCTTCATATTTACCAATGTAATGGTGATTTAATAAGAGCTGAACGTGACATAAAACTACAATGTAACGGATAAATTGCCGCGAAGCTTATCTTTATTCGAAAATTTGAATGAAACTAGAAATGAAGCCTTTCGATTTCGTAAAGGCGATTTCATTCATCTTTATCAACCATTTAGATAAATTATATAGTCTATATCTTCCTTCCATACCATTCTACTGAATTCTGCAGAGAAAATAATTTTTTTGTGTATATGCTTCTGACTATTATAATATCACGTTGGGATACTCTCCCTCTTGTAAATTAACTACTATTACATGAATAGATTTCACAAGCCATTACGCTGATTAAATTTGCTTAATTAGAAAATTAGTCACGTTGATAATCTTCGAATTAGCAATTCATAAAACAAAGGTGCATGTTTTTGCTGGCGTAGTTGGAAACATTTAATTCTCAACCAAAAAAAACGATTTTAGCTTACAGATGTTCCGTTGAAATTATTTCTGTAATACTGTTCGAGATTTCACCAGATATTCAAATCTTTGTCACAGAACTAAGCCATGTAGAGGACACATCATTAAAAGATACTCTGGGACCGTTTGAGTGTAGTGCTCTTTTATTAACAGTACAATGGACGATAGTTATTTAAGATTTTACATACGTTTTCTTCATCGGCCGTTGCTGATCATATTTTTGGGGTTTTTTTATACTTCAGCTGAAATATCAGCTTAGGCCACCTCCTTGCATTACCTGTTCAAAACAGAAAGGGTATGCAGGCATATCAATTTAGTACACGCATCACTGGTATCAATCGAAAAGATATGGTCTGAAGATGCAAACATTGGACAATTTTACTTTAAATTGCAAGAGGAAAAGAGTATCTAGAAAACTGGATATATGATAGTGAAAGTCTGTAGACATAGTAATACTTAAAGACATTACTATTGTCCTGATTCAGATTTCACAATGTAATATGGGCAGTTTATATACGATTTGAGTAAATACTAATTGAACGGGATCCTGCACCCTTAGATGTTTAATATTATTCATTTAAAGTATGCAAAATCAGATGAATTTACCCATTCAAATAACAAAGATGGCCGCCATGTTCGTAGTGGTAATTTTTATTTCTTGATCGCACAACTCGATTAGTAACACTAAAAGTTGTTAATTGAAAAGTATATTCAGAAATTACAGGAAATATAGTAGTTAGGCGATCAGATAGGCGGAAAGACTAGCTGGTCAATAATTGTATCAATTAGCTACATGTGTCGATTAAACTCGTTGAACCAAACACTGGTGTGGCTCCATGAAATGTTCATCCCTTATGACGAAGATTTCATCGATCGACGCTAGAGTCTTGTTGAACATACTTCTTTTCAAGCCAAAATGAGGCTTCACAAAAATGTGACAAGTATTTCAATTGGTTGATGAAATAATTTGAAGCCTTGCGTCATTACTCTGATTTAATATCATCACGTTCATAGTCACACCCATCACTGTGTCTTTTGATAAAGTGGGTTTCATATTATAATGTTAACACCTTCATTTTAATTTTGGCTTGAGTGATCACAGAAAGTATATCTGAAACCACTTCCATAATGAGAGGGATACTATACTTGTAGTTTCTGTTGTACAATGCAGTACATGACTAATTCTAAGTGTATCGGAGATGGATGAAGCAGTTTAGTCTACAGTGAAATGATCAACGTTTTATTGTACAAACATATTTTATTGATTACCTTTTGTTATGTATATGTAATTTAATTATTTGTGTATTAGTTTTTAAGTTTTTTACATTACATGTTACTGTAACGTAACTTTAAGTACTGGATTTTTAAATTGTGTAGAAATTTAATTAAGTTCTGTTAGACCTGACTGTTAATTGTAATAAATAACTAATATTTAGATACTATATCTAATTTCTGAACTTAATTCAGAACCAGTGGCAGTTGTAGTAAACAACTCTTTTAAAACAAATTTTCTATATCCTCACAGTAGGAGTTGTTGAGTGGAGATTAAGGACATAACTGGGGTTAGTGACAAATAACATGTGTTTATTGTTACAAACGTTTAGTTTTCCAAGGGTTATACCTTGTTGACCCCCATCCAGTAATCTTTCTTGCTTTTTAAATGGGTTTGTAACTCATTTTATTATAAAAATTTGCCAGTCGGGCTTTATAAAAAATGATGTGACCAGTTTGAATTTAATTTTTATTTTATTGAATTTTCAAACGATTATTTTCCCTGGAAATACATAAGTGATCCCACACAATGTTTGGATAAAGACATTCATTGAGATGTATTCTGAATTCCAAACTGAAACGTTATTTTCTGTGATTCAACAAGAAACTATTGAAACATCAATAGGACGATGACTATTTCAGATGTCATAGCCCACCATTTTGAATTTTATCGGGACTCGAACTTAGATTCATTTAGAACATTTTAGTAATGACACTTCCATTTTTTTAAATTCTTTGATTAATTTGGAATGATTCGTAAAACCGTAAGTTCTTTTTCTCATTTTTACCTTGCTTTTTAGGGAGATATATTATTTGCTAAATTTTACAAAGCTTGTTGTCTTCACTGTTTTCTTGTTACTTTTTGTAAGAGCCTAGATTTCCAACACTCTTCATTTGAAATATATTTCAGAAGCTGTTTATGTTGCGACCTTCGATCCCATTATTCAACGTAATACTGCAATATGATCTCTGTACCTTATCACATAGTCGGTGTAGTTGTCCTATAGTATGTGCAGTTTCATACTTTTGATATGACCACTTCATAACATATTACTTTATGCGATTCTGATTGGTCCATAAAGGGACCACGAAACTATTGTGCAGTATCTTCTTTACTGATTAGCTGTGATCGTGTGTAAACTAAACACTTTAACTCTGAATTTTGGAATTTCTTGTTTTCATAGAAAATTTTTGGATATCATTTGTCGAGTCGACTCGGGAAATTTGATTGGGGTAAAATGGTCACGTCTGTTTCACCATAACCAATGTACTCCACAACTGTATGCTGTGTCATGTATAGCATATCAAAAAATGGCTTAAACCACCAAGACAAGAACAATAACAAGTTAAAGTACCAGTAATATTTTGATACATTCCCGCAGATAGTGAATCAAAGCAATTTGTATAGAAAAGGAAAGAATGGTGTCAGCTGATATTCAAGAACTAGACCAATATTGCACATTCTTGACTTGTAAAGATCTCTGTTGGGTTTATTTAATAATTCATCAGTGTTTTCAAAGCCAAACAGATATTCTCGATAATAAGAGAGCTCTATTTAGTGCATTCCAACCAAAACCTGGTTCATTTGCTCTTATGTTTGAAACGTATTGGCAAACTTAGTTAAAGGCTAACATGTTTATTGATTCTTGACCTGTTTTCTTTACTTTGATTTGGAGATGGCTATTTGCTGAACAATTTTCCATTTGCACAGTATATTTTTGAAAGACTGCTATTCTGGATATATATATATATATATATATATATATATATATATATATATATATATATATATATATATATATATATATATATATATATATATATATATATATATATATATATATATATATATGGATATGTATGTATGTATGTATGTATGTATGTATGTATGTATGTATGTATGTATGTATGTATGTATGTATGTATGTATGTATGTATGTATGTATGCATGCATGCATGTATGTATGTGTGTGTGTGTGCGTGTGTATGTGAATGCTTTTTTATGATGGTGTCATCCTTCATACACTCGGAGCAATTATTAAACATCATGACCGAACATACTAGAAATTTTTGCATCTTCATTTAGGTAAATCGTGTGCATTGGAATGTGTATTTTTGTCTTAAGTGAGAATTGTATTATAGCTTTATAACTATAACAAATCTCAAAGTGTCTTATCGACAATTATAAGGTATTCGTCTTTGATGGGTTTTTTTTGTTTGATTATTAGGCATTTTTAGAATTATTATTTATAAATTATAAAGTATCTTGGTATTTTAATTTTATCAGGTGTTTAAAATGGCTGTGTATTTAACACTTAGTATGTAATCTGAATTATTATGTATTATGTATTTTAATTTTATGAGGTGTGTAAATTAAAACGAATTTGTAAGTTATATTTTGACAACTAATTGTCAATGCGGATTTTTAGCAAGCTATTTAGCTAGCGTTTTGTTTGCTTTTTCTCCTAAAATTATAGTACTTTTGAATGTTATGCATATCAACCGTAGCAACAGGAAATCATATTAGGTTGCTTTTCCTTACACCATTTCCTTATGCTTCCTCCAAAGTACTCATTGAAAGGGTTGAATTCAACAGCATTTTTGGCCACGCGAAAAAGTCAGAATTATTTTCTTCCTGAGCATTAAACAGTTAATTGGTTTACCATAAGCATTAAAATCAATGATATATTCTAAACAATGTAACTGAAAATTCGATTCCTGCAAAGTTTACTGTAAATATTAATCAGTGTTATTACAAGGCATTTATTTTTACAGATTGTCGCATAATCTGCCTTTCTTTTGCTTTGCAGCCAATCCGTGCATGTTACAAGTACAAAAATAGATCATGACTAATGTTATGTATTTTTCTGACTGAGGAAATTAAGCTTTCAAGCATTAGTAACGTTTGTAATAAATTATCTTTCACAACAAGATTTACATTGCTCGGTGCTTCACTGATAGTGTAATTTGAAATATTGGTATTAAATGTGGTCTTTGATTTGTAGAAAACGTTGGTTCATGCGAAACTGATATTTATCAGGACATATCAGACTATTCAATCGGAATCTCCATACTTATAATTACTCTGATTACATGTCAAATGCAATAAAGACAAAAAAAAAGCAATTAAGCATTTTTGTCCTAACGTCAAAACAACAATCAAATAGATGTCAAAATTTTAGTTAGAATCTGTGTTCAGTAAGAATTTCTTATCAGCCTCGAATGGATTCCCAGAAATATTTTCAAAAGTAAAAAATGAACTATTATTGTTCATGTATTGTAAATAAGTTCTTTAGCATGCATATTGACTTTTGCTGAAGTAATTTGGCATCTTAGAAATAAGATGCATTACACATAGCGAATAGTGAAACTCGATATTAGAGAAGACCTGGAGATCAAGCACCTATGAGTATTTATTTAAGTTTTAGTTTCCCATCTCAGCCAAAACAAGGTTACATTTTGAAAAGTGAAATACGTTGTAGTTGGTCGATGCAAGATCTCAAAATCACTATCATGCTAAGACTTTGTATGAGTTTCGTCGACATGGACCATACTTCATTTCTCTCTAAGCAGTTAACAGACAAAATCATCAACAATACATTGTATGGTTTCAATAATATTACTGTGAAATCCATTCCAAAGCCATAAAAGCCCGTCCAATAAGTTTCCACATATATTAAAATGTTATTCAAGTTTGTCACCAGAGACACAGTGTCTCTGTCAAAACTATTTCCAGAGACAAGAACCAATACGGATGTCAGATCAGTTGCAAAAGAACGAAACAATATCACTGTCAAATCCGTTTTAGCAGGCACACAAAACATAACTCATATCTACTTTTAGAGACACACGTCCGCTCTCATGAACACATAGCAATATAAATCATATCCAATTCACACAAACCAATATCACTCTCAAATCCAGAGACATCAAATATATTTCCAAGCTGTAAATTCATTGTGTACACGGATGGATATAAACTGATATTTTAAATCAGTTAAACAGAAATGAGTTTCCCTTGCGGACCTCTGATGTCATTAAACTAATAATAATAATAATAATAATAATAATAATAATAATAATAATAATAATAATAATAATAATAATAATAATAATAATAATAATAATAATAACGACAATGATGATTTCCTGAAATATTGACTGTTATGCTCATAGGTCTTATGGGTTATTAGTCTTATTATGATTCCAGGTAGCATCCCTTTTCAAATTGTACATATCAGCATGAGTAAATCATCTGAAGAGCAAATATACACTACATATATCTTCCAAACGCATAATATTGACAAGTACTAATATCAATGTATTACATTAAAATTGTTATAATTGACGTTTCGTTTTTATAATGTTTAATATCTGTCTCTGGTTTGCATGCGGACTCTTCTTTTGTCATATGCGCTTTTCAAAATATGTTAGGTGCATTGCTTGGAAACCATTCAAATAATTTACCTGGAAACAAGCATGATGAATACGAATGTGACTGGGAACGTCATGGGCATTATAATGATATGTTCTAAACTTACTTGTTGGTATCACTAACACATGAAAACTGCTAACATTCAAAAACTACAATCAAGGAAATGTTGAACATTACCAATATTACTTGCTGGTACATCGACAGTATATTATTTGTACATCGACAGTATATTATTTGTACAGCGACAATATATTATTTGTACATCGACAGTATATTATTTACACGATATAGCTAAGAGACAAAATAACCTCGTCAGCGTCTTGCCAATGGTAGCAACGCAATCATGTCCGTTCTTCCATATTTTGTATTCAATGTTTCAAGTCTATTTCATGATTAAATTTTATGTGTATGAAATGGGTGAATTACCAAACATATTAGGTATAAATGAAATTCATAAATCTAACGCTTGTGCGAATTAATTAAAGAATAGTTAACCTAGAAAATTATTTTAAAAAATATAATGAAAAATTCTGTGATAGTTTGATTTTAGGTTTCAAATAAAAAATATGATAGATTTTTTTTTAATATTCAATGCAGCACAGGTACGAAGATTTGTTTTACATTTCAGCGTCATTGCTATTATACATGGAAGATCCCTTTTAATAGTTGTGGCGGTTGTAGGTTAAGGTTATTGAACGCAAAACGAAAAGAAACAATCAGAAATCAAATCGAACAGATCTTTCTGTTCCCACGAACTCATTCGAAGATAATAAAATTGTAGCGTAAATGGCGAACTCTATCTCTACTGCAATGAGTTTACAAAATGCGTTGGTAGCGTAAACCTGTGAAGCCTAATCTCTTGTGTTGACGGGTGACTGAAAAAAATGCAAATGTGTAAAGTATTCTGATCGACAAGCTCACCATTTTAAGTATCACGCAAAACAGTCATGTCGTTCGTGTACGTTGCATGAGTATTGGAAATACAAATAAAACAGTAATTTCAGCGTTTCATTTCCAATCTTACTAAATTGAGTTATTTAAGTGATTCTTAAAAGGAAGTGTTAATTTCTAAATTATGCTAAATGTAGCATGGATCTCAAAAAAGTTAAGTCAATTTGTATGCTGGGATAAAACATTGTCAGATATGAGCACACACTTTCCAAATTGCGTGAAAATGACCCAAGTTGGATCGGTTCAAGTCTTTTCTGAGTGTTCTAAAATTTGCATAAAGAACATATGTATTGTCATTCATTCTTATATTTGCATAAAGCTAACCATGATTTGTCGTTATCCCATTATTTGCACGCTGCAAAATCTGTAATGTCCTTATTCTTACACAGCAAATAATATATTGTTGTTATACTTACACTTGCACACATCCAATCCTGTGTTGTCGTTATACTTACCTTTGCACTCATTCAATCCTGTGCTGCTGTCATACTTACACTTGCACTCATCCAATCCTGTGTTGTCGTTATACTTACCTTTGCACTCATCCAATCCTGTGTTGTCGTTATACTTACACTTGCACTCATCCAATCCTGTGTTGTCGTTATACTTACCTTTGCACTCATCCAATCCTGTGTTGTCGTTATACTTACATTTGCACTCATCCAATCCTGTGTTGTCGTTATACTTACCTTTGCACTCATCCAATCCTGTGTTGCTGTCATACTTACACTTGCACTCATCCAATCCTGTGTTGTCGTTATACTTACACTTGCACTCATCCAATCATGTGTTGTCGTTATACTTACATTTGCACTTATCCAATCCTGTGTTGTCGTTATACTTACACTTGCACTCATCCAATCATGTGTTGTTGTTATAATTACATTTGCAAACGCAAACCATGCATTGTCGTTATTATTACACTTGCACACTGCAAACAATATATTATCTTTATTCTTACATTTGCATCATGCAAACAATGTACTGACGTTAGTCTTACATCATTAATAACAAGGGATATAACATAGATTCCATATACCTTCTAAAAAGAGTTTATAATACTCTAGAAACCTCCTCAAATGCTTGAGTACAGCTGATGTCACAAAAATGGCACGGAAACGACTCTTGCAGTTCATGCATTTATAAATGAGCGCAAAGAAAGTAAACCAGTCAAATAATACATAATTGAATGCACCTTCTGTCTGTTACTTAATTTAAGACCCATAGTCAGTACAATGGTAAAAAGGATAACTCCTCAAGTCTGGAGTATAAAACTATTAAATATACATATATATCATCATATAAATATGGATTTGCATCCAATGTATATTAATATATATAATTATCATTACATATTAATAAACATACATATCATTAGTGCCATTAGTGTTATATTATACGTGTAATTGCTTAAATTCTCACACGAAATTTTATAAATACTGCACACAGATAAAAAACAACAGAAGTTGATTTCAACTAGACATGAAATCAGATGTAAAATTTGCAGAAAAAGGGGATATATCGGGTAATATAACTAAGGCTGGAATGAAATTATAAATTATAAATACTCTCAACAGATATGTGAAACTGATACGAATAAAGATAATGACGCAACAATTGAAAATGTAACATAAAGTGAGCTAAAAATAGATTGATTCAAAAGTTATCTTTGTTCCGACTTACATGCGACAAAATATACAGAATCACACTACGAGTTGATTTTTACTCTGGGATGCCAAACTTCGTATTTCAGGACAAAATGACATCAAACTATCTAATTGGAGTTAGTAACACACTGAGGTTGATGGCTGAAAGTCATACCCTAAGTATAAACATGTCTATTTATCCATACCTATAACACACAGTCAGCATGCTATTTTCTGCTAGAAGGTGTGCAAGCATTTAGTTCACTTACCCCTTATTATTCGAACCTATCAAAGTTTCTGACTCTAATAATTTTCGTTTTTCTAACGACGTTTAGACAATAAAGGGTTTTAATTTTTAATCTTATTGTAAATATTACAAATGTTTCGAGGACGAAAACAGCGCAGCATCATGATTATATAAAATAGCTTCTTAGGCAAATGCTGAATCAATCACATGATCTTATGACTGTATAGCTTCTTTTTTATTATTTGGAATGGAGTCTAGAATAAAAATTAGAAAACGACATGTACCGCTGATTACTATACCATCTCCGTCCTTGCAATTAAATAACATCTGACAAGTGGAAAAAGTGTAGAGTAAGCAAATCAGTAGTATACACATATTACATGCTACATTGTACAAAGGCAAATCAATAATATACACGTTATAAGCTACTTTACACAAAGCAGATCAATAGTATACACATGTTATATGTTACTTTACACAAAAACAAGTCCAGTATATACACATGTTATCTGCTACGTTACACAAAGGAAATCAGTAGTCTGCACATGTTATATGCCACTTGACACAAATGAATTCAATGACATATTAGTATAAACTATACAGTAATCCATACTCTTATGGCAAATTAAGTACAAATAATTATATATTCTGTATAACATTTTTAATCAAAAATCAGATTGCATTGACTTTGGTTCCAATTTTTCGAACTAATTAAAAGAAAATAATTAGACTAATTTCTATTTTCTTCCGATTGATAATATCAAATGGTTTGTGGTCGTTAGATAATAATTACATGTTAATTGTTGTGCTTTTGTGACTTTTGGACATCTTTGTGATTTCCTAGTATAATTTATACAATTGTCAAAGACTTCCACTGCATTATGTATGGGTAACTCCACATATGACGTTTTGCCAAGATAAACAATGGACAACCTATTTTAAGTTCCGAGATTAGGTTAGCCATATTAAGACCTCACTTTAGATCAACCATATTAAGTCGGAGATAAAGTTAACCATGGTAAGACCTGAGATTATGTCAACCATATTAAGACCTGAGATTATGTCAACCATGTTAAGACCTGAGATTATATACGCCATGTTAAGACCTGAGATTATGTCAACCATATTAAGACCTGAGATTACGTCAACCAAGTTAAGACCTGAGATTATGTCAACCATGTTAAGACCTGAGATTATATACGCCATGTTAAGACCTGAGATTATGTCGACCATATTAAGACCTGAGATTATGTCAACCATGTTAAGACCTGAGATTATATACGCCATGTTAAGACCTGAGATTATGTCAACCATATTAAGACCTGAGATTGCGTCAACCAAGTTAAGACCTGAGATTACGTCAACCATGTTAAGACCTGAGATTATGTCAACCATGTTAAGACCTGAGATTATGTCAACCATATTAAGACCTAAGATTACGTCAACCAAGTTAAGATCTGAGATTACGTCAACCATGTTAAGACCTGAGATTATATACGCCATGTTAAGACCTGATATTATGTCAACCATGTTAAGACCTGAGATTATATACGCCATATTAAGACCTGAGATTATGTCAACCATATTAAGACCTGATATTATGTCAACCATATTAAAACCTGATATTATGTCAACCATATTCAGACCTGAGATTATGTCAACCATATTACGAACTGAGATTGTGTCAACCATATTAAGAACTAAGATTATGTCAACCATATCAAGACCTGAGATAAGGTCATCAATATTACGAACTGAGATGAGATCATGCAACATTTCTGGAAATAGAAATAGTAACATCTGAATAAAATGGCCAGAGGTTTTGGGTGCAGATGATGATCTTCTATGCTTTGTTATCCGTAACAATTTAATTTTATGCTAAGTATTTCATTGCTTTTTCATCAATCCTTGTAAAGTTTTTGCTGGTTAATATGCTTCCAGCAAACAAAATTAGAGAAAGACTATATGGTGTACTCTAAGGGAATTTAATTTGAAGCATCAGCAGCTGATTAGCTGAGTTTGTTATGTTATTCCTTCCAAATGATTCAATCTTCTGTTCGTTTCCTTTTATGCAACTGCTAAACTTTCACTTATTTTCATCTAAGTAACAGATAATTTTCGACTATTGTTCTTCTTTCTTTGAGAACCCAGAAATACATTTTTTCCATACTTTCTGCATATAAATTTGTGATCATTATTTTTTATACATTGTTTTCGTATAATCTTAGTAATAACGTATTCCATAAACCTCATCAATTAATCAAGTCATTAACACGTGTAGTGCGTTTATCAAAACATGTAGTGAGATAATGAAGTCATCAATATAATAGTGCCTTGATTAAGTTATCAGTATCTGAGTGAATTCATCAGGAGACGGGGATAGTTAATCAAGTCATTAATACGTGCAGTGATTTGATTGAGTTATTAATTCGTGTAGTAATTTTATCAAGTCCTCAACAATTGAAGCTAGTTAACCAATCATCAATGCGTGCAGTGTGTGCTTCAATTCATCATTATGGGTAGTGAGTTTATGACGTCATCAATAAGTGTAGTGAACTAATCAAATCATCAGTACATGTAGCGAGTTGATCAAATCAATAATATGTGTAGTGTATAAATCATATTACGTGTAGTGAGCTAATCAAGTTATCAGTACGGGCATCATCATCATCATCGTCGTCGTCGTCGTCATCATAAATTCCTTAATCAAAGAGGTCGTTGGAGCACCACTGTGGATTTTACAACCAATTCACTTCATCTTTGTCTGTTCCCTTCTGCCATTTGGAAATCTTCAAATCAATGCCTGTCCACTATTTAATGTTATCTTCCCACTTTTTCTGTCCTTCTCTTCTTCTACACCCTCGCACTGTGCCTTGCAAGATATTTTGCCAGTGCAGATGATCTTGAGACATAACCGTACCACTTTAGTTTGAGCCTTTTTAACGGTGGTCAAGAGGTCTTCATAGTATCCGATGGTTCGTTGGATGCTGTTGTGGACTTAGTTGTTTACATGGTCAATTTATGAGATGCCCAAGATCTTGCGGTGGTATTTCATTTCAAAGGTTTCACTATATTGGTCTCAACCTTGTTACTGCTGTTGTTGTCTTGGCAATACTCAAACGTAGTTTGAAGTTCTGATTTGTGATAACTGATCCTATGTACTTTAAGTTTGTGACTCTTTTCAGCTTCTGTCCACTGACTTTTATTTCTGCACTGATGTCATTGGTGTGGTTTATCATCAGTTTTGTTTTCCAGCTCTAATCGCTATACCGCTATGCTGTAGAGGTTGTGTTGAGGCGCTCGACCAAGTCAGCCAGTTCTTTTTTTATCTCCTGCTAAACCATCAATACCATCTGTGAAGCGAAGGTTGGTGATTGTTCTTCCTCCGATGCTGTCAGTGAACTTTTGGTCGTGCAAGGCATCTTACATGATCCTTTCCAGGAAATATGTTGAAAAGTGTAGTGACATTATACATCTCTGTGTAGTAAGTCAATCAAATCATCAATACGTGTTGCCCGTTGATCACGTCATCAATTCTTATATAAATTTTATCAAGTCATCAGCTTTGCACTGAGTCAGTTAAGTAGTCAATGCGTGTACTATACAGGCCAAAGCATACATGTGTGATGTGTATCAGTTATTGAAGTCGTCAATGCGTGTAGTGGGTAAATTAAGTCATCATACGTAAAGTTAGTCAAGTTATCAATACGTATGGTAGGATAATGTCATAAATACGTGCATTAAGCTAATGATCCCTTGATAACATTCTGATGAAGCATAATAGCGTCAACTAAGGAATCTATGTCTGCCGTTCTTTTACCTAACACTCTACAGAAAGTTTCTGACAGACGTTTGAATTTTACTCTTTTCCAATATATTTTCTCCTAATAAAACCGTCTCCGGGTGACGATGCATTATTGTTATTAATGGTTTGTCAACTTGCTGGCCTGTCATGCCTACAGAAAACAGTTTTCACATTGTCAGTCGAGGACATTCATATAAGTATACTAATGTGTATGCTTTACACAAGTTGGACATGTAAGACATGATGCTTTGCTTATATTATTTTGCATTTTCTTAAATTTCAAACAATTTAGGCAATATTTGAAAATATACCATTATCTATTGATAGTCTTGCATGAGATATTGCTACAGTATTTGTACACAATTTTAGTCTAACAAAAAACTAATAACAAACGCCTGTTTACAAACAAAACCATCTATTCAATTACCGAATATAATAAAGCCTTGTAAAGGCATAGACCACCGATAATGGCCGGATAAAGTGAATACTGTGAAAACAAAATATGAGTATGTATAAGAGAAATCGCTACGTGGAGCGTGGCGATGTATCGAATTCAATATATTTCCTTGCTTATATATGTGCGTAGAGCACTACAATACATCAAATTCAATGCTTCATTCATGGGCCGACACACTGCAACAGATTTATTTATGTTAGGATGTTCCTAAATGTGGATTCTTTTGATTATAAGGGCACATATATTGCAACGAAACATCGTTTCTCTCACAAGTGTGTATATTTGATATCACGATCACTTGATCTTTTTGCCGTATAAAGTGCTAGTACTGTCAAGTTTAATTCAACAAAACATGATCAAAATAAACGTATTCTCATGACAATTGTTTTCTACAAACCTACAAAAGCTATCTAAATATCTTGAATATTTTGATGTTTCCTTGATTGTGTCCGTTTTGATTTCCTCCCTTATTTTCATATGGCGATGCTATTAAAAATAGTTTTAAATGAAACCCATCTTAGTTTAGCTTTGATAAATAAGTCTAATGAGTAAGAAGAACAAATAAAGTTAAAGAAAACATAGTCTGACGTCAACTTAATAAATTGAAGTTTGGAAGCTATCAGCTTTCCTAAACGAGCTGCATTTTTTATAAGAAAGTCTAATGCATTATGGCATTAACAATTAATGCTTATGCGTTAATGTTCTCTTGCAGACCAAAATGCCACAACTTACTGCTATATCACAATGCTTGATCTAATTAATGGAACTCCTGGTTCAGTAAGACAAAGCACGCAACACATTCTATTCTCTTAACAGAAGCCTCAAAGACGAAATGTTTTATTACATTTGCAAATGCCATTAGAAGCTGGGTTTTGACTTGGAACATTACACTTCAGCCTGTAAAGTGATTGCATGACACGAAAAGATTTACTTTTGTTTTATGCTGCTATAATCTGTGCACAAAATACAAAAGTAGATGGAAGTTTTAGTTTAAATTACCGATGATGTATATCAGAATTATACTCACTGAGATATGATATATCGTCAGCCTCACCAAGATGGAAACTTTAAAGGAAAATACTTTATTGCAATGTTTGTGGGTTTGAGCCTTGATCATCCTGTTGTGTTTGTCCAAGCAATGTTAAAATATTAAGTTCAGAACTCTGTAATACCAAACCACAAGCAAACGTTAGTCTTCATGCAACTGTATGTCAGCTGGCACATATGCCTGTTTTATTCTGAGTGGGCGCTAATATCGAGTTTGACATAGTGTAAGGAAGCATTGAGGTCTTCAGGCCAAGACTTATTCATCCGCTATATCAGACTAATTGTTTCGTCCGACTCTAACTAAAAATAGAATGGGGATTTGTATTTACATAACTCCTCTTGCAAGCTTTATGAAGATTTTAACTGAGTTAAATTCCAAAGGATTCAAGGTTTCTAAACGGTTGAGACATTAGGTATAAGAATATTCACTCGTGTTGGTCAGAGAAAACATTAGATAATTCCAAACTTTGTTAGAGATTGAACCCGTTTCGAACGCCAGATAAAACATGTCATATGCAAAAGATATATATCAAAATACAATATTACATACAATGAACATTGATACAGATTGGAAACTTCTCGATAGTATGACAAAGAATCAATTGTCATGATGCGCTTTAAAATCTTTTTAGTCAGTGATATTAATTGATTACTGAACACCCAAAATACTGTACCTGTGGAATAACAAGGTCTGATCTAGTTAATGCATGGTCCTGTTAAATGAAAAAAGATGCAAGGATTGGCATACTCTCCAAGCGGCATCTTCCAACTGCTTCTCTTTTATTCATTTTCCCAGATGTTTTAGCTATAGATTTATTAATTGCAATATTCTGTATTGACCTGTACAACCATTGCATGGCATGAAAGAATCAAGTTTTACAATTTGGGGAATCAGTACATACTATACAAATTAATATATTTGCTTCTTTATTTGTCCAGATCATATATTCTAGTCAGGATCTTACCAGACTTCAATGTTGCCTTCATCATCGTGGTCAGTTTTTTTGTTTATTCTCATAAATTATGGAAAGCAAAATAACTTCCGGATTAACCATCATGACCAATAACAAAAACAATCCTAGGTTCTCATATCTAGAACAAAACAATGCAATATTTTTGCCCATACAGATTCACAGACAGCTACAATACCATACATGCATATCTTGCTAACGTTTAAGATATCATGCCAGCTGTTTATGGCAGACCTGATGACTTATAAATGTGTTTTCTTTAGGTTTAGTCTATTTTAGACTAGTTCCAAGTACAAAAACATCGACTTGAAACTCTATCTACTCGACACAATATCATCTACCTTTGCTTTTGATGATATAGTATTCTTTGTCTGTTCATACCATCAGATGTCATGATGCTGGCTTTTGGCCAGAAACATTAGACTTCAATCAATAAAAGTGAATGCCTGATATGATATAATGGATTTAACCCTTCTAAAGTCAATCAGTGCAACAACACTAACAGCAGTAAATAATTATATATATATATATATATATATATATATATATATATATATATATATATATATATATATATATATATATATATATATATATATATATATATATATATATATATATGTGTAATATTACTGTATTTTATAATTTAGCGGTTTCCTGTTTATGTGAGAACAAAGCAGCATAATATTGTTTGCCAATTAAAGTTTTATTCATATATGTTGGCTTATCACTGAGATAACATGTTGTTCGCCCAGATGATACAACATCAGGCACATCCCAAAATTATAACGATGAAGCAGTCTATCAGCCTGAACGTTACCTAGTTGAAAAGCGTCATTTCTCACGATATAAACTTTTAACAATTGGTTTATTGTCTATACCATTAAGCTTCAACATGCGAGCAACATGCGAGCATATTGCATGATATGATATCATATACTTAAATAATGTTATTCAGTATTCAATAAATACATAATCAGTATTTGTATATATGCATTTTATGCTGAAACTATATTCCTGAATCTTGAATGATCTTCAACTTGCCTTACTTTATCTTCTGTTATTTTTCTGTTCTGTTTAAATTTCTTAAGGACCAAATTTATGATTCAAGACTAAATATTTCAAACACTGACAACTGTTTTGTAAGCCGAAAACCAGCGATATCTTCTGTACAAATTGCGTCGCAGATTTTTTTCTGGTTTTGCCAGTGAGCATTCTTAGATCCTTACAGGTGTTGTAATCTATGACGTCATCTGAGCTTAACCGCGCCTGAAGATCATTGCTTGACATCACTGGCGATAACAGACAGCATTTGATATTCGGTGTGTCTAACAAGTTTGTATGAAACTGATACATTCGGTATATTCCTTATGAGAATCACTGATGATAGAAACTGAACAATTATATTTTATAGCTTGAAAATAGCTTGCATTACATACTTTTTTCTTCACTTTTCTAAAAACATATCAAATACTTCTAAATTAAAACCGCTGTTATGCGATCTAACACTCATGAATGTTTACTTATTCTCTCGTTATGAATTTTACGCAACCAATAATGCAGTCATATGCAAGAATTGAAGGACAACATAGAGCATAATTAGATGCATAGAGTAATTTAATTAAAGCAAAACGAACATAATTCCTGAATGGTCGAAGCAATTTAAATCAACATGACTAAATTCCTACTATTTGATGTGCTCGTAATATGAATCTGTTTAAAACGTTTGCAGACTATTTTGCTTTCAGCTTGAAATTCTTGTCTAATTGAGTTTATACTGTATATTGACTGAATTAGAAGGAACTACGGTGTACGTTACATTTAACATAAATAAAGCTTATCTAAACAAATAGAAACGATCTAAACAGTTTGCTATGAAGTTATTACTACATGCATTGATAGAAGAAGCTGTTACTAAATCATATTAAAGTCCAATAAAAATCACATGTTTGCTCTGAAGTTTCTTAGAAAATTTTAACCATGGAAAAATCTTACTTTCATTAAACAGAAAGCTGCATAAAAACTAGAAAACAAGATAAAATGTTTTTATTGGGTTCAATCCCTTGGCGCTTAAATTTGATGATAAGTTAAACAAGTGTGATTTAGTGCCAAATATGTCACATGCATCACAAATATCTAGTCACTGTATTAAAACGCATCTATTAAGAATATGTAATATGGCCAATGCTGAAATTTGTATACGTTGTTGTCCAACGTATCAGTCACATAACCTTGTTACACCTGAATATCTAACTACCACATTTGATTACATCCAACAGTGTTGAAATATGAAGCAAAAATGTAAGTAATGTAATCAATGCAGGAAAACCTCTCTTTTGAATACATCTTTTTGATAATTTAGAATCCCCAAACAAACGCTTTCATGGATAATTAGTTTATGCATATGAATGAAAAATTTATAAATCTATTATTTGGTGCATATTGGAAGAATATAATGCTGCAAAATATAACGTTATCAATTTTTTCACAATTGAACTTACTACACGTATATGCATATGTATAACATAGCTCCCAAATATTTGAATTCATTTGAAAATTCATTTAGGTGCAGTAAAAACATAATTGTCGAATTGATAATACCATTTGATTTCATCACATATGGTGCTTTGCAATAGTGTCGACGTTCCAATTACATTGCACCCTATAAATGGGTTTCTTGGCACTGATACCATATCTAGAGTAAACATGACACATATTAGAAACTAAAACATTTGTTGGCGAGTTAAAGAAGAGAAGAATTTGATGTGTCATGTGAGGATGACAGTGAGAAATATGACAATATATACATCGTGACTGCTGGTCTGCTTTATTGTGTGTGGTCTACAATATTCGTGACTACATAGATATTAAACCGTTTAATTCGCCATCCTCAACAGTGTAACATTCATCCGAAAAATGGGACATTAACATACCAATGCGTTTATGAGACTTTCTGTGTGTTTACTTTATATAAAGCTGCCAATACATATGCAATTTTCTATTTCCAGACACGATACTTCTTCTATCAAACCTCACATGTATAGAACTGAATTTTATGAGGTTTATTTCTTGACGGATCAGTAGTACCATATTATAGTGAACTTCCAATTTCCAGAGCAATATCTTGAATTGACATTTTTGGACGAAAGTTTCATCGTTTCTAAAAATATAAATATTTAAAAAAAAACCTAATATCTAACACAAATGGTCTTTGAAAAAAAAACTGATTTATTTATAAACCTGTAGTATAATTGGTTCAAATATATGAAGGAATTATAGTAATTAAGACTTTGTTCTTGAACTTAACATTTGTAACCTTTGCAAAACATGAATATTCGCTTGGATTAATTTATTGTAAAAAAATCTTTGATGCAACTAAATAAAAATAAGTCCAGCCAAACGTTGCACTTGTTATTAAGTTTTACTAGACATTAAATTAAAGCCAATTTTTTATTATGATACATATTGTGTCATATCTCTTGGTGGTGAGTAGTATAGAGAGTTAATGATCCTTTCTCAGATATGGTTTATTTTGGTGTTGTTGTTGTTGTTGTTGTTGTGGGGCTTAACGCCATTTTCAGCACACAATACATGGCGGCCAGTATTAATGGTGGAGGAAAACAAACGGGAAATCAGCGGAAAGAACCACCGACACATGAGAAGCTACAGGCAAGATTTCTCATATATCTAAATATGGTTTAAAGATACTGGAAATGCTTTTACAAGTATTGTTGCATCAGCTAAAATTGTATTGTCATTAGCACCTACTCGATCTGTTGGAGCTGATGATGCTGCAAATATTGTAGTTGTGAGAGTTTCTTATTGCTAGTGATTCTGTGCTATATATATATATATATATATATATATATATATATATATATATATATATATATATATATAGACACACCAGCGGCTGCTGCTAATGCAGACGCTACGAGAGTATCACTGCTACTTGTAATAATCTTGGCAGAGCACCACCAGCTGCAGGTGATGAGGGTACTGCAATGTTATGTTTGATCGAAAAAGCAATTAGCGTAAATAATTAACGTTACAATCAAAGTTATACTAAAAGAAGAGAACTTACAGCAGGATAACGTCAAATTACAGTGATGCTGCCAGTAAGTACAATGCTTGACTTTTGCAGGACAATAATAAAGTATTTAGTGCAGTTAATCATACACTTATGTCAGATAGATCAGAACAAAATGTAAGTTTATTTCGATTTGGTGGGGTTAACTTGGTGAGTCACATTAACATGACGGGAACAACTATCGCGTCAATTATTTGTTGTATTTCAGAGACAAACTTGACGTGGAAACTAACAACAAAATTATGGAATATTTGATAGTGCTAATGTTAGACGAATATACGCTAGAATAAATTCAAAACAATACCCAGAACGAAGGATAGAATGCAATTTTTCAGAGAATGGGAATAAAAACATTACTAAACCGTACATGTATTTACTCGGTTCAAAACTATCAAGATGCTGGAGATAGATCCCAGATATCATTTTAGGAATTTAGTACAGTTTATCCGATGTTTTGTTTTATTGTTAGCAAACATAGCGAACGAGATGTAGTAAACACAGTAGATATTGAAATTACTTGCACACTAGGAGCATCTCCAGCTGCACCATTTTATGTGTATGCATTGGTGATAAGCAATAGATTTATTACAATCGACTCTGTCGGATGTAAAAGTTTAATCTGAAATTATTAAAAAGGTGACAAAATATAGTGTAAAAGAAATATATTTAACTGATGACCAAGTAAACAAATCATCAGCTGCTGTTGCAAAATAGAGGCAGATTTCATAAAGTGTCAACCTTGATGCTCAAAAGGGTACTTGAACAAAAACGCTGTTAACGAAAAATCAAGTAAATAAATATGATTGCAAAAAAAAAACATTTTGTTGTAAATTTAGGTGCTGCACTAATAACTTTGATGTCGAAAGAAAGTGGCTTATTCGGTCCGGTGCTATCTCTAATACCCAAAGCAATACTAACTAAACTTTGCAAGTACTTGGTACATTAGGACTAGCAGCAGCGTCGGGAGCAGTATCTGGCGCAAACGGAAAGGCATTTAAAGCTCATGATATTGTCTGCGACGGCAGTATAAAGAAAATATTTGTATGAATGTCGATGGTAAGTTTTTGTCTAAAGATTCAATAAAATGCGCAAACAAAAAACGGTGCGAAAAAAGACAACGACGAAATAAAACGACACGACAGCGGAAAGGTTGATTTCTTCCAATAGTTACATTACCAGCAAAATTGGCGGAAATTTTATTTCCGGGCCTCTTAGAACGATAACGAAGTATGTTGCTACCAAGAACAAGGAGCTAAATTCGTTCGTGCTAAGTAAATAAAAAATGTAAAAACATTTCCACGGAGTTTATTTAAAGGGATGAGCTTATGAGGCTAGCGTCCCTAGCCTCGTGTGTAATAAATATACAATATATAATGATGGATCTGGTACACATAGGATAACTGCTTTTTGATAACTATTTCGACTCGTTAGGAATTCCACCAAGTGACGCAGTAACAAAAATATATGAGTAACAGCAAAATAACAAATGTATCGTCTAATCAAATTCAGCCAGTTGGAACTTCCACTTTTTGGATATTTTTGCATAATGTTCATTAAACAGATGACCAATAATCCAGTGATTTGAAAGTTTATTTTCCAATTTTATAAACAACCTTCTCACTATAACGATAAGACTTCAATTATGTTTTTGTAAATCTACCTCAAGATTGCGATAAATTTTATCTAAATTAAAAAATTAGTGATGTCAACATATTGTCTTAAATGTCAAACTAAAATAGAAAATAAAAAACAACAGAAAAATAAACAAAGAATAATAGAATAAGGCTAAAAAGCAAATTGTGCAATCTGTGGAAGAAAGAAAAAGCATATAATCGGGCTGCCCGGACATTGTTTTAGTAAACGACTAAACAAATAATGCTATGCAACTGCTATTTGATAGATATTTATGCCTCTATCAAAATAAAATTGTTACTTATTGTAAGAAATGCAAGAACAGATAAATACTTGGAACAGTATAGACATACATAAATTAATTGACAAACTGCTGAAACCAAAAGGAGCTTGGACATTGTTAGGTTATAAATATAATCTTCTTGATAAACAACTTGACGAAATGTGTGCAATGCGATAAATTTTATATTTGGGTATTTTATTTTTTATTATTTTAGTAATACTGACTTACAATTTACTGGTTTACATAAATAAATAAAATGTAATTTTCGTGCCTTTTCGTCTGACATTAAATTAAATATTTTAATGAAAATAAAATCACATTTTATATTTCTTTGTTTTCCGGGCATTTTTGCGTTTACAAAGAGCTTTATAGGTTACCAAAATATTTAATGCACTAAAATTAAATTTTAATTTATTTTTGGCAATATGGTACTTAACATCATATCTGATTAAAAACAATTTTACGAACAACAAAATCATCTTCGTCATCATCGTCATAGTTATACAAAATATCTTGTTCAGTATAACCAGCAAATCTATCATCAGTAATATTTTCTAATGTAGCATTTAAAACTGAAGCAAAATATTCCAAACATAGCTCAGCCAGTCCCTCAAGAAAGTTTATTATTATAGTAATTCTTAATCAAATTAATATATAATATGTTTGCAGAAATGAAATATCATCAGCAAGTTAATATACTAAACAAGAACCAATTGGATGAAGCAGTTCGAAATGATCTGGAGGGACATAGTTTTTATTTTGTTGATTTTATGATTGATTGATTGATTTAATTTTAACGGCGCACCAGCATTTTTAGGCTATGAGCGCCATACAGTAGGTCATATGTGTAAAAAGAAAGGTTCAATATCAAACAGCGATATAGCAAAAAATCCATAGTAGTTAAATATAAAATGGTAAATGTTGATAAAAAAAAGTTAAAGATGTTGGTACCCAATCAACGGGAAATGTAAATGATGTGTCTTGATGAAAAGATGTAACAAAATAGTTTGGGTAAGGTCGTACAAGTTACAGTTTAAAATAAAGATTTACTTCCTTTAGGACATCTAAAATACTAGTGATTTGAATAGTATCAACAAGTTCCTGCATGTCGTGTACATTATAGTATTTATCACGCGTAGGTTGCAGGTCGGAACACGTGGTCATAAAGTGTTTAACAGTAAATGGTACATTGCAAGGAACGCACTCTAGTAGATCTTCACCTTTTAGTATGTGTGAGTGGGTAATGTATGTATGACCGATTCTGATTCTTGCAATGACAACCTCCTCCCTACGAATAGGTCTGTAGGAAGGAGTCCATTCCCCCAAGATTGGTTTGATGGCATGAAGTTTGTTATTGATTGCATCATCCCATGATAACTGCCACTTTTGACGTAGATATTTTTTGATACAAGGTTTAAAATCAGAATATGGTAATTTAAAATCCGATGGTTCTAAGGATAGGGCCATATTAGCAGCCCGGTCTGCTTCTTCATTACCTCTAATACCAATATGGCTAGGTAGCCAACAGTATACTATATTGCATGAGGCACTAAGCTCAGAGTTTTTGACCAGAGCATTCACCAATAGTGGGTTATCTAGTTTGATAGTGTGTAGCGCCTGAATCACGGATAATGAGTCACAGAAGATAATACTATTTAGAATATGGTTAGATTCGATAAATGTCAGAGCTAGGTCTATTGCTCTGATTTCCGCTGAAAATATGGATGCATCATTTGGCAAACGCTCTTTGGTTATGTGTTTGCCACTGACGAAGGCTGCAGCAGCCTTATCAGCAACCTTTAATCCAACAGTATAAAATCTAGCATAATGTGTAAAGTCATTGAGAAGCTCATGATTAGAGCTCAAGAATAGGATAGGGTTTGTCTCAGTTTTTTTCCGATCGTGTAACTTAAAAATCACTTGGGGTTACTTAATGAGCCAAGGTGGTGTTTTCGAGACAAATGTCTTCTGGATTGAAGATAGATTACATTTGATTTGATCAAAGCAGGATGATATTCTAATACCAAATGAAGGTATAGCATTTGGTTTATTTACGTATAAAGCTTTGTAATTTGGATGAAAAACGGCCGAAAAAGCAGGGTGCAGAGGGTTGGATGGTAACTTAAGAGCATAATGTGCAGAAAGCATTTCTCTACGATGCGATAAAGGTGGTTCATTTGCTTCCGCGAGAAGGCTTTCACACGGAGATGTCTTAAATGATCCTAGAGCAAGTCTTATTCCCTGATGATCAATTGGGTCAAGCATTTTCAAATATGACTTCCTAGATGAACCATAAACAATGCATCCATAGTCTAAGATGGAACGGATAAATGTTCTATACAAATTAAGGAGGACTTTTTTATCAGCACCCCAGTCAGTGTGAGCAATTACTTTAATCAAATTTAAGGCTTTGAAGCATTTAGCTTCCAAATTCTTAATGTGTGGTATGAATGTCAGCTTTTTGTCAAATAGAATAGCCAAGAATTTTGTTTCCTCAACGACTGGAATAAGTGTTCCATCCAGCGTGAGTTTAGGGTCATCATGATGTCTTCTCAACTGACAAAGATGCATGCATACTGTTTTTGATTTTGAAACTTTGAAACCCTTATTACTGGCCCAACTTTGAATCTTATTGATATTTTGCTGGCGTTGACTCTCATTTGTATGTATGTGTTTTGATCGATAACAAATTTTAAAATCGTCAACATATAATGAGCAATCAACTCCTGGAGCTAAGCATTTGGTGATACTATTGATTTTGATGTTAAATAACGTCACAGATAAAATACTGCCATGGGGCACATCCATCTCTTGCTGGTGCGTATCGGAGAGAGTAGAGCCCACTCGAACTTTGAATTTCCTGTCAGAGAGAAAATTGGAGATAAATGAGGGCTGACGGCCTTTGAGTCCCCGATCGTGCAGGTCTTTTAGTATCCCGTACTTCCATGTTGTGTCATAGGCCTTTTCTAAATCAAAAACAAAACGCTACTAAATGTTCTTTTTTGATAAAGGTATCATGAATGAATGTTTCTAGTCTAACTAGATGATCATTAGTACTCCGTCCATATCGAAAGCCACTTTGGAAAGGAGATATTAAATTGGTAGCTTCCAAGTACCAGAGAAGTCGAGAATTGATCATTCTTTCCATTGTTTTGCACACACAGCTTGTCAGTGCAATTGGTCGGTAGCTGTTGGGGTCTTCGCTATCTTGACCGGGTTTGGGAACTGGTATTACAGTTGCTTCTTTCCAGTTTTTTGGTATATTACCAATAAGCCATAAATCGTTGAAGAGTTTCAAAAGAGTTGTTAATGATGATTATGGAAGGTGTTTCAAAAACTGGTAATGTATTTCATCAGGCCCAGTGGATGTATCATGGGCCTTATCTAAAGCCTCCCTAAGCTACGATAATGAGAACAACTGATTATAACTTTGCGAGTTGTTGGATGTAAATTTTAAACGTGACTTTTCTTTTTGAGCTTTAAGGTTTTGGAAGGATTCGGTATAATTAGATGATGATGAATTTTTGGAGAAACTGTCAGCAAGAGTATTTGCAATGTCACGTTTTGAATTAAAGTTGTTATTGTTTAGTTGCAGATGTCGCAGAGGGTTTGGTTTGTTCTTTCCGTTTATTTTGCGTACAGTACCCCAAACCGTCTGAACAGAGGAACGAGAGTTTAAAGAAGAAACATATTTCTTCCATGATGCTCGTTTACTTTCCCTGATTGTGCGACGTGCTTTGGCTCGGACAATGCGATACATATTTACGTCTTCGGGCGTTGGATGATTATTAAATTTGTTTAATGCTTTTCGACGTAGTCTAATGGCTTCTGTACATTCCTTAGTGACCCAAGGTTTTAAGATTCTTTCACAGTTGATAGAGGACTTGGGAATAGAGTCTTCTGCAATTTCAATTAAAATAGATGTAAAAAGCTGAATGGGATCGTTAGCATTGAAAACTGTGTCCTCATTCAGCCTAGTTTTGCAGAGAATTTCGAACTTGTCCCAGTTGGCCTTCTTTAAATTCCATTGTGGAATTACTTCGTCAATTGTAGAGTTAAGATTTACAAGGGAGATTGGGAAGTGATCGCTACTGTGAAGATCATCATGTTGATGTTATGAAACAATTAGGCGAATCCGATAGATTTTTGTTAACATCAGCGGATAAAATAAAACTTGATACAAACAAGATGATGACATTACGATTTAATCGTGATGATGTTATTGAATTTAGTCATAATTATCTGAAAAACTTGATTTTGATGAGGCAGTTGAATGTCATATTTTTGAAACGTTACTGAAAAATCCAACGAAGTTTGTAATAAGGTAAGAGATCACTGTTGTTTGACAGGTCAATATTGTGGAGCAGATCAGACCAGTTGTAATTTAAAATTTCATGCTCCCGATTTTCTTCCTGTAGTTTTGCATGACTTTCGTGGCTATCACAGTCATATCATTGAAAAAGCTTTTGGTGATGAAAATATTGAAGCTAAACTAAAACTAAATAACGTGATAAAATATATTCGAAATAGTTTTGAAAAATGTACGTCAGCCACGCTCAGAAAATTACGTCTTATTAACAGTATGCAATTTATGGCAGCAACAATAGATTAGCTTGTTAAAGGCTACAGCATGTTTAATAATCTGCAAAATCGCTTCGGTAAAAAGTATGTCAATCTGACAAAAATGGGTATCTTTCCGTAGGAGAATCGTGACCATTGGAGCAGATTTAATGAAGCTTCTCCACCTAAAAAAGATAAATTTTACTCTCAACTCAAAAATGAAAATATCACAGATGACGAACACAAATATGCACAAGATATGTGTAATAAATTTAAGTGCAAAACATTTGGTGACTACCATTATTTATATTTTTAAACAGATGTATTAATGCTAGCAGAAGTTTTTCAAGTTTTTATCAAGTTAGTCATGCAAATTACGAATTAGACCGGTGTTGCTATTATTCTGCTCCAGAGTTGTCTTAGGACGCTCTACTAAAAACAAGCAAAATTGAATTAGATCCATTTACAGGCGTCGATATGTTGAACACTATTGAAAAAGGTATCAGAGGCTGGATTAGTGTTTAACAAAAAACAACATGCAGTAGCTAAAATAAATATCTGAAAAATCATTATAAAAATCTTCCGTCGAGTTATTTATTTGGACTGCATCAATCTTTAAGGGTTAGATTTTGTCACAGCCAAAGCCTTGCGGTTGGTTTCATTGGATAACTACAGATCAATCCATTTCTTAGAAAAACATAAAAATTCTTCTAGAGGATATTTCATATTTTGTTGAAGTTGATCTAGATTATCCTAGTTCGCTACATGATCTTCATAACGACTATCCATTTTCTGCAGAGTCGATGATGATTAAATATAGTTTAATATCGTTTGAACAACGAGCAACGAAAACATCAAAAATTCTATCGTTAATAAGCTAGTTCTAAAATTTGTAGGATAAAAGACATTACGTTATACATTACAAAAATTTAAAGGAAACAGTAGACACTGGACTAATTCTGAGACAACTCCATCGTGTGCTAAAGATTATTCAGTCAAATTCGATTTCAAATTGTATCGATCTAAATACGAAATGTCGTGCTGTGGCTAACACTGAATCTGAGTAAAAATTTTCAAGTTAATGAACAACTCTGTGTTCGATAAGACGATGGAGAATATTCGTAGAAGAGTATCAACATAAATTGGTAATGACATAAATCGTAGGAAAAAAAATAGTTAAAGATGACGGTTTTATTAGTATGAAAAAATTGCGTGAAAAATTTGCTTCTAGACAACGACGAAAGACAAATTTAAAGGTAAATAAACCAATTTATGTTGGTGCAGCTGTACTTGACATATCAAAGTTGTTGATATACTATTTTTATTACAATTTTACTAACAAGCAATGGCCAGATTTGGAGTTGTTATTTACTGATACAGACTCGTTTTTTATGAGATAAAATGTGAAAATGTCTATCAGGATACTTACAATAATACAAATCTATTTGATTTATCAGATTATCCAGCATGTAGTGGATTTCAATATAATTCGAACAAGAAATTGTTGGAAAATTTAAGGACGCATTTATGTTTGTGCCGGTTAGAGTTTGTTTGGACTAAGATGCACAATGTATGCTAAGATATCAGATGAGAATAAACTGACAAAGAAAGCTAACTGTATCCTTCGCGGATATGTGTAAAAGATGATGAATTTTGAGGAATTCAAACCACGTCTAAACAATAGCGTCTGTTTATCAAAACTAATATCATAAGGACGAATCATCATAAACTCAACACAAATACAATTATGAAACGTGGAATAAGCAATTTCGATGATAAAAGGTATTTCTAAGACGGAATAAATATGCTTGCACTTGGACATTATTCAAGTAATATTGGCTGAACACACGTAATAATGTTTGAAAAATTAACATTAGTCGATGGAGTTAATAGCAAAGTAGAAAGATAATGACCTTTTACCAATAATTATCATTTGAATTTAATGACGAAATTTCGGGTATTTGTTTCAGTAAATTTTACAGAATCAAACTTTCTTATCAGATCGGACGATAGAAAATATTTCATTATCTAGAATGTTCACGAGATGCACCTCTACGAAAATATGAAAATTTACATAATCCAATAAGCCAAGGTCAGTATACAAAATCAACATCAACCTGGACAGGTCAAAGGTATTTGCAAAATGTAGTAAGTATCTTCTCAGGAAAATAGCGATGAAATAACTGTTTGAGTTCTGCCGTAAAGTATATGAGAGTATTAAATTCTAGTTATATAATCATGATATCATATTATACTTGGAAGCGAATGTTGAGATTCTTGTGATAGGTAATGAAATTCTTTTTGTTTCAAATTACTGCACATTTGTTTATGGAGACAGATAAAATTATCTCAGACTTCTATTTACGTATACTTCTTCCTATTCTCTAAAAATGTTTTCATACGGTTCTGTTAGTTTAAAAACTTTTGCAAGTTATCTAACAAAGCCTATATGATTTAGATTTTATACTCTTAACAATTTGGTAAATTTCGTTTGCTATAAAACTTATAATCAGTGAGATTTTAGACACTTTAGTATAGAATGTTTGTTTTATTCAATATATTTTAATCAAGATAGACAAATCCTTCAAGAATATATATTAGTTGATCAAGATAGACCACTCTGTATATATAATGTAATACTTGATTAATAAAGGCAACTCTGTTAAGAATAACTTAGTAATACACAGTTGTTTGCTGTTATTTAAGACTAACATTATTTCTTTAATTGACATGGATATGTGAAATTCTCTAACAAATGTACTTCACGCCATAAGAGGACAAACAGACATACAAACAGACAGATATAGAACCCTACTTTATATCGCGGAAATATCACAAAATTCAAAACTGTAATTGTGCTAGACATACTCTGTCTAAGCACATAGCAAGTTATTTTAGACAGCATAAGATTAAAGCCAAGACATAATATTATTGATTTTTCCTAGCAATGCCTGATGATATATATATATATATATATATATATATATATATATATATATATATATATATATATATATATATATATATATATATATATATATATATACATATATATATATATATATATATATTGCGGTGGCCGTTTGCTAATGTTTTGGATTCTCATGGTCGATGTCCATATTTCAAATCTCGTGACTGCCAAAATGGTGTTGGAATCGACTTTATGCCCAAGCAGTTGCTCTTTTAATAGGGCATGGCCATCCCTTTTATGCGGTAATATAAAATTTGTACATCTTCCCAACAGGTAAACACGTGGTTGGTGCACTTTTGCATCCCCTTGGTTGGCTATGATGGGAGGGTTTACCTATTATGTTAAGGTACAGAGAAGGTATCCTTGCGTTGTCACTAAGATAAGTTTATATGTAAATCTGCTGTTACAGAGTTAACTGTGCTGCATTTAAGATAAATTTATAGGTAACCTCTGATTTTGCTATGTTGTTATATGACATCATAGGATATCAGATTTGATTAATATGTGCTGTCCTATGATAAGTTTGTTAAGTTTGTATGTAGCCTCTGACCTTGCTAAGATGTTTTTGACAACTTAAGGGGATCACATGGGATTAAAATATGCCGTCCGTAATTAATTTATAATCATATAATCATATGTATCATCTTCAATCATCATTATTGTTTTAAATAATCTACAGCTTAAGAAATAACATTATCAAATGATATATTGACCATATTATCAATAAATGTCATCACATCATCAGCCCAACCCGATATTCTCATATCATTTTCAGTCTATTAAAACCATACCTATCCATATTTTGGTGATATATGGTAACCTATATTTTTAATATAATTGCTTATTATTTTAGATTTCATCCCCGTTAACTTAACGCTGATTACAAAATATTTTGTCAGATCAAATCCAACATGTCTCGTTTACATTATATATAATATTTCATTTGTTTAATATGGCATTTTGCCTAACAATATTATTTATTTTGATGGTAAATATAAGAGGCTATCATAGTAGTAGTAGTAATAGTAGTAGTAGTAGTAATAGTAGTAGTAGTAGTAGTAGTAGTAGTAGTAGTAGCAGTAGTAGTAGTTGATCATCCTATCTCAGAGCTTCACCCTTATCCTGAACAAAACATATTTTATCAGAAAATCATCATTTGGAGCTTTAAACTAGTCTGCTGATAAAAATGTTAATGTATAAGGTCTTGAGGGGCGGGGGAGTGACTGACATAATATTATCAACTCTTCATACTACTTTGTATCACTACAAAAGCTTATATTTTTTCCTAGTGTAGCCTATAAAGTCGTTATGTTTGTAATATGATGTCTAAGGAGATATTTTAGCAGTGAGAAATTGGACGTTAAATTAAATGCAATGCAGCATGACAGTGTGGGCAGAAAATAATTTGCATATTAGATATATTCTCCTGACTCTTGTTTGGGATGAAAAAGTAACATGTGTTTCTTTTTTTCTTTTCTGAGGGTTGGGTGGAAAGGAAGGTGGGTTGGCTGGTTCTTTAAAGTTACCTACCATTCGCTTTCTAGTCATTTCATTCTATTGCACGTACTTGTAAATAATGACAAAATACGTTCTTGTTTGTTTAATTTGTTGTGTCGGGTGGTGCCTAAAATCATCATTTTCCTCTTGTATTTGAACTTTGAACTAACGAATTGGATCTCTAAAAAATGTAGATATTTGAAAGAAATATATGCGTAACTCAGTGCATTAGAATTAAATGTAGATATTTGACCTAGATGTACATGTAACCGAATTAGTGTAGTAGTTGCATGTGTAGATGTCTGAAGGAAATATATACTAATCTGAGTGTAGTAATACATGCAGCTGGGCATCTAAAGGTAACATGCAGTTAAGTATAAAAAGTTAAAGGAATCAATTAAATTTAAACGTGCTTTCGCTTGATAGAATATATGGACTTGCATTCTTTCTAAACGAAGTGATTTACATCATTTTAATATTTCTCCTAATCTTTATTAGCCACACTGATAGCGTTGTAAATAATCTTTATTAGCCACACTGATAGCGTTGTAAATTATCTTTATTAGCCACACTGATAGCGTTGTGAATTATCTTTATTAGCCACACTGCTAGCGTTGTGAATTATCTTTATTAGCCACACTGATAGCGTTGTGAATTATCTTTATTAGCCAAACTGTTAATGTTGCACATATTAGCTGTTCTGAGTAATCTGCTATTAATAACTACAATGAGAAAATATTTGTTATTAGCTACACTAAGCACGTTTCCATTATTAGCTACATTGAATACTTTGCCTTTGTTTGTTCCACAGAGTACGTTACCATTATTAGCTGCACTACGCACGTTGCCTGTGTAAGCTCCACTAACTGCACTACTATTATTATATACACTGAACACGATGTCTTTACAAGCAACACAGCAATTTGCCTTTGTTGGCTCTTGTTATTGCTATGCCATTATTAGCTACATTAAGTATGTTGCATTATTAACTACACTGATTACGTTTCCAGTATTAGGTATACTTAGTACGTTGTCATTATTAGCTACATTGAGTACGTTGCAATTATTAGTTACACTGAGTATTATTAACTACGCTAAATACGTTGCTATTGATAGCTATAATGAGTATGTTGTCATTAGCCACACTGAATACGTTGTCATTATTATCTACACTCAGGACGTTGCCATTATTAGTTGCAATGAGTACATTGCCATTATTAGGTACGCTATGTTGCAATTATTAGCTACGATGAGTACTTTGCCATAATTAGCTACACTGCTATGTTATTGCTATGCCATCATTAGCTACACTGCTATGTTATTGCTATGCCATCATTAGCTACACTGCTATGTTATTGCTATGCCATCATTAGCTACACTGCTATGTTATTGCTATGCCATCATTAGCTACACTGCTATGTTATTGCTATGCCATAATTAGCTACACTGCTATGTTATTGCTATACCATAATTAGCTACACTGCTATGTTATTGCTATGCCATAATTAGCTACACTGAACACGATGAAATTAGCTATCTTCATTTTGAAACCGGAATAAAGCAGGTTTTTAACCAAAAAGACTTTTCTAAAATTGGAAAATTACCATAATCTGTCAAACTAATGACACTTCAGCTTATTAAGTAGCGTTAGTTATATGATTTTCTTACATATACATGTTTGCAGATAGGTTTTGAAAAAAAAGCGGAAACAATTAACAAAGTACAGTGCAGCCCAACTGCTACAGTAAAATGAACCACATTGTACTTCACGAGGATATTCTGAATAAAATAGAATTATACCCACTGTATTTAACCATTTGTGTATTATGTGAGACAAATAAGTTACCCCTACAATTTGTCCTTCTCATCACTGACCCAGGAAAACACTACCTCCATTCCGATATATGTGTCTAAGAGGAAACAATTTACAACATTGTATTGAAGAGACTGGGTTCTTGGTCAATGAATGCGATAATCCATTTCTAACCTAACACAAACAGGAAGGAAAAGTCAGTTATATTAAGGAGGTGTCAACCGTACTTCTGGTAATTATCAATATAAGTCGATGGCCTTGGAAGACCTTTCGGTAGTGAAGACGTTGATAAATCGCTCAATTACGATCGATGCTGGACCAGGTCAATGCCAATAGGTATCAAGACTTCTCGGAATTATCATTATAGATTGAACGATTTGAATCACGTTTCCTTAGTGTATCAAATTACTGATTAAAGGCTAATACTATTATTTCTGTACAGTCAGTTTCTTTTGGTGTCCATTTTAATGCATAGAAGTAAGGAATTTGCGTGCTTATCAAAAGACATTTAACACATACCAAGAGCCATTTCTATCGTGCCCTTTTCCAATTTATTTTGATGTGATTTCCGTATCTACTTTTCTGACAATTACTACTTTTAATTTAATGAGTATTTTTTTCCTCTATTGAAACCTGCTTTTTTTAGCAGTTGCAGAGGAAATACGTTTTCTTTTTGCCATCTTGGTTGTATTTATATTATTGTGTATACCGACAGTAATGCAAAATAAATTTAAGTCCGCTTTTGTATTGTCTTTTTGGAAAACTATCCGATTATACGCTTCTGCACCTTCATGCTTAAAAATGTGATTTTTGACAAATTTTACAGCATAGAACAGGACAAGCAATATAATTCTTTAATGAATATTGCCGATTCGAAGTAAAGAAAGGTCTCTAATTTGACATTCTATATTATCCAATCGTATATCCAGGTCGTGACTGGCAGTGCTAAATTACGCAGTATTTATTCTCACGCTATATAAAGGCCATCCGTTTTGTGCTCTTTTGTACTAGCAATATATAACACTCTCAGACATGGGAAAACAAACATCAAGAAAAATGTTATTCTTGCTATGTTTTGGAAGTATTGTTAGAAGTATTACGCAATAAGCGTCTCGAGCCACGTATTTTTGCTTCTCCAACTATTGCGCATTCAGACGAACATTGTGACGGGGTCAATGACCCTTAGCACACAATTTCTGCGCATGAAAAACTAGAAGCATAAACTCATTTTATATTATTACTATATTATTACGCTTAATAGATTTATGTCTTATGAAATTAACAATAAACAGTAATTATATTTATCGAGTTAAATTTGAACTTTTATCAGTTCAAATTTGAGGACATTATATGGGATATATATTATTAAATTGTGCAGTACAAAATGTCTGCTGGGTAATGTTCTAGATAGTGTGTTTGACTGCAGGAAATTTCTAATGTATGACTTTAACGTAAATTTATATTTTCTGTTCTGGAAATTTGTGGCAAGTTTTGATATCACTTGTGCTATGATACGCTACATCGAAATCAATTTGTGAAACAACATGTGAACTAACGAATAAACCAATTTGGTCGGCAGGTGCAAGAGTTATCATTGGCAATCGTATTCTCAAGTTTTCATTCAACTGGAGCGGATTGTTGTTATTTGACAAAGATGAAACCGGTTTGATATAACACGTTTTTTGGATTTTGCCGGCTTTGCTGCAGCACTTCAAAGAGTTTGGATTTGTGTGGCCAGTGATGAGGTTTGCTTGTTTGTCTGAAGCTTTCTCAAATAGCTCGACTTGTGTGTGTGTGTGTGTGTGTGTGTGTGTGTGTGTGTGTGTGTGTGTGTGTGTGTGTTATAATATATTTTGTATGGTGCTATAAAAGTTGCAGAGACATTAAGTTGCTTTATAGATGAAGGTGTTTTGTTATATATTTGTTGTTGTTGTTGTTCGATTGTATAACAATCCGTTCATGCTCAGCTGAAGACGATAAAGGTTTATTATTTCCTAATTGTAGTTCCCAGCTTGTGGACACCATGAGAAACAACAGGATTGAGATACCAGATTGAGATAGGAAATGTAGTGTTACCAAAGCAGGTAGATTTCTCCTTCGCTTGGTGAGAAGAAGCTTTCGAGTTTCCCAAACTTAAATCCTGATAGTTTACTCGAAATTTCTAGATTAATTAATCTAAAACTGATTGAAGAATAATTGCCTGAAATTGTTCAGCTTTTGCTACTCTATTTCTTTTAAATGATTTTGAACATTCTAACAGTCTTTCATTGGTCAAACTGTTATATGTAATTGTGTTCAGATTACAGGTTTGGTTATTTAACTAAAATTTGTATGAACTACAGTCACTTTTGGAAAGCACAGTTTGGAATTCACACCCATGATCCCTTTTCAAATGCTATGGTTACGATTAGGTGTTTTGATAAAAAAAAATGGTTTGTCTTGTATCCTCTAATGAGCATTGAAAATCAGAAATTTAGTAATTGCTTACAAGCACAGCTTTAGATTTATTTTAGATATTCTTGCTAAATATTAGTTTACATGTTAATGTAATTATTAAGCCGACTCTCGTTAAGCCTGAAAACATTTAAAAAGTAGGTACTCTTCATTATTCTTTCCGATGTATAGCCACATGTTCGAAACAAGTAAATTCTTTGTCAAACATCTGCACCTTAATAAGAAAATATATATGATCGTTTTAAATGAAGTTATCTGAATTTATTCAGACGCTTTAATTTTCATTTATACAGTGAATTAATAAATTACTTAAATATATGGACTAAACCATGTGGAATTTTGCACTGATACTGTGGAGTTGGTGCAACATGTTTCAGTAATTTTGCCTGATATACAAAAAATATGCGATATATTCCAATGAACATTACTTTACCTTGAGTCCTTTCAATCATGTTAGTAGATTGCTAATCATCTCTGCACTTAGCAGCGTGCTAATAATCTTTGCAGTTAACTTAATGCTAATAATGTTTACAGTTAACTGAATGCTAATCATGTTTGCGATTTGCAGACTGCACATTTGTTTAACTTAAACGTAGATGTTAATAATACAGTTACCTGGTTAATAATTCAATTTCGTGAGTATGTCTCTATCATGCAGCTTCATTTTTTTTTTCTTATACGAGAGTCTCTTGGTATGTAAATGGAATGAAAATAGACTTCTGTTTGCAAGGCAAGTGAAATAATCTTACGGGGAACCTTTGATAAGTGAATATGATTAATATTTGCTCGAGAAAAGAATCGCTTGATATGTAAAGGACAATGAAAAGATATTTATAGATGCTTGAGAAAGAACAAAGTGCATTCGGTGAGTACATTGCCAAAATATGATGGAATCCAATGAGCATATTACCAAAACATAATGGTATCCAATGAGTACATTACCAAAATATGATGGCAGCCGATGAGTACATTACCAAAATAGGATTGTATCGATGAGTACATTACCAAAATAGGATTGTATCCGATGAGTACATTACCAAAATAGGATTGTATCCGATGAGAACATTACCAAAATAGGATGGTATCCGATGAGCACATTACCAATTACCATTTCCTATTAAGTATTATTGTTTAAGGTGTAATGCAATGTTAGGGTTCTCTCTCTCTCTCTCTCTCTCTCTCTCTCTCTCTCTCTCTCTCTCTCTCTCTCTCTCTCTCTCTCTCTCTCTTTTATTATTGATTTACTAATTAAAAAACAAATGTCCCTTGAACTTGCACAAACGTTTTGTTTCAGAAGTTGCATTCGTAGTTTTGTGTGAAATACCTGTACTTTTACTGATTTGCGTTAATTCTCGAGTAAATGTTCCTAAAAATTCTAGACTTTTTAAACAACTGCTGCATAACGCTAATATATTATGAAAGAAATTCGGTTAATTTGTTGGTCTCTTTCTGAGACCTAGTATTATGTAGCTACGAACAAGTGAACTTTTTGCTGGGAGCCTGTTTCATTCTTAGACCTAGGATTAAAAATGATTTCTACCAAATAATCTGTTTGATGCAGTTGACGCATTTATTGCATCGTTTTGTTCTAACTCTGTACATAAAATGTGTTTATAATGCTGGTCATTATAATATAGTTCCGAAAATACACTACATTTAGTAAATAAATAATTCCAAATTATAAGCAAACGGAAAACAGCAACATAATTAATAGGTTTGATAGTCAGGTATTCAAAAGTCTGCAGATACAATATTACTTATAAATCTCACAATCAATACAATTAAATCTCACAACTAACAGAATTAAATCTCGCAATTAATACAATTAAATCTCGCAATTAATACAATTAAATCTCGCAATCAATACAATTAAATCTCACAATTAACAGAATTAAATCTCGCAATTAATACAATTAAATCTCGCAATTAATACAATTAAATCTCGCAATTAATACAATCAAATCTCGCAATTAATACAATTAAATCTCGCAATTAATATGCTAAATACTTTGGTGCAAAATGTTAATAAGATTATTCTCTAACATTACAAATCCACCCACCGCAATATTCGAATAAGATGAAGCAAATAATTGCTGTGGTTACACAATTTGGGTAACAAAATACTAATGCTCTGCAAAAAGCCATGGTTATGTAATTTGTGGAACGAAACACTTAACCGCCACAAAAATGCAATAATTAAATAATTTGGGTATGAAACACTACACCTCTATAGAAATGCCAAGGTTATGAAATGTGGGTAACAAAAGTCCAAACCTCTACAAAGATGTCATGGTTATGTAATTTGGATAACGAAATACTAAACCTCCACAAAAATGCCATGGTCATGTATTTTGGGTAACGAAACACTAAACCGTCATAAAAATGATATAGTAATGTAATATGGGTAACGAAACACTAATTTTTTTTACAACAATGCAGTAGAAATGTAATTTGGCTATAAAACACTAAACCTCTCCAAAAATGACCTGGGTTATGTAGTTCGGATAAGGGATTTAATTACGTTCTTACAGAATCTATCAGTCAGATTAGCAGTCGATGAAGGAACATAACATTACCTTAATTAAAAACTCTTAATCTGCCACACGATATCTAACTGGGGTCTAATTAAAGTTAATGCAATGTCGATGCATTGTGCGTACACATGCAGTTAAATATAATTCTATAGTATGCGGCAGAGGAAATTTGATGACCATGTTCAGATGATATTTATGCCTTTATGCATGGAAATAAAATAAGCAAAGGTCGTCTATAATCAATTTTGTTGAATTATAGACACTGATATAAATGTTTGAAATATATGCAATAGACTGGTTTGATCCCTTCCTTCGCCAGCATTGGGTTATTTTTCTATAAATGACTTGATCCCCTGCCTCGTCAGCATTTGGTTTATATGTCTGCATTGGGTCTGTTTGATACCAACCCACGCAGCAACGGGTTTAAGTCTGCGGTTGGTTTGTTCAATTCCGTCCTACACAGCGGTGGGTTTGTTTGATCCAATCCTACGCACCATGCAGCACAGGGTTTGTAATCAATAAATGTTGCAATATACGCTCAGAAATCTTCTCTGCCACGAATGGGGCTTAGGAAAATTCATCTGTTACAAACTATAGTTTACAACATTTTCTTGATTGGATATATGTGATGACGGAAGGTTTTTATTGATCGGTTTAAGCCTCTTTATCTGCCATGGTCACGGAAATAAATGTAAGGTACAATTTTCTGGAATGTGCGTAATTTTAAAGCGGGAATATCATGGCCATAAATCGGGCTTGCTAATTAGATCTCACAATTTCCTTTTAGACGCGGAATACGTAAATGGTCGGAACTAACCAAACGAACATTGTACTTATGCTTTGATTTACCACGTCATCAATTTTCTTGCGAAGGCAATAAATTCAATATGCGCTATAAATGCATCGCACACTTGCACTTTATATTTTCTTATTACAATATATATCATTCTTTCTTTAGAAAATGTTTATAATTAGCTAGTAATTTCAACTGACGTTCAATAAAAATAAGTCCTAGAAGATTTCATATTTTCCATTTGTTCCAATCAGTAGTAAACATTTCGGGCTAAGGATAAATAGCCTCTAATGGTCTGATTTAAACAGTATTTTTATTTTCTAATCATTATAACAAAAGCAAGATTTATTTCAACTCCATTGTAGATGAGTATAAACAAATAACAAAAGATGTTCAAAGCAATCATCGTGAAAAAGTTGTACAAATGTATATGTATTCTGTTTTATAACATGTAAACCTAGATTCTTCAATAATGAGTCACAATCAATTAATACTTGAGTGATGAATATCGCAATATCAGACCTTGTTTATTTCTTTCAGTTTGTTTTACTTTTATTCTTTAATACTTCCCATTTTGTTATATTGTTTTGGGGTTTGTTTCCAACGGCATTTATGGTTATAAGCTGTTTGTGAATAATAATAATAATAATAATAATAATAATAATAATAATAATAATAATAATAATAATAATAATAACAATAATAACCAAATACAGTGTATTGCAAATTGTCAAACTCGAATAGCTAGGCCTAGAAGGGCTATACCAAGTTCTATTAGTCTACAAGAAAACCGATAATGATGGATCGCATTCATGTTGAAGCAGTCATGAAGCTATGACGTTTTCTGATTGTAACGCGAGGCATTACTTGTTCGTGGGTTCGCCACATACCAGGACAAAAGCCTGCAATAGGTTACTTTCTAAACTAATCGTTACTACTTGAAAATTCTTCGTACATATGATATATTGGGATGGCAGTTTAGGATACGGTTTCTTATAACCGTCATTATAGAGGAAAGTGTGAAAACAAGCTTTGCAAAATTCATGTCTAGATTGATATTATTTTTTCTTGCAGAATACAAAAAGTAGAAAGATAGCAAAGCAACGATCTAATTCTCCATCTTATGTCTTTGACGTTTAAGGTTTAATATTGTGTCTTAATAAAAATATTTTGTGACATACTTAATAAAATAAAAGAAATTTCACGAATTGTCATTGCAGACATTCAGAGAATTTACAATTCAGAGATTGAAGATCATCGACTCCTGAGTAAAACTGACTTCTTGCATATTTTGTCCTCAGTGGTTAAACTTGCTATTTATCAAAGACTTTGATATATCTTCGGTATTGCTCGAGGAACCTTTACTTTCCTTTATTTTTTGTATGATTGATGGGTGTATAATTGGTTATCGAGTATACAGCTTGGCCTTACTCGAGATGTGCACTTTTCAAACACTATAGGTTTCGCTTGGTCATTTACACTTCCAGGACTTTAGAAGCAAACTGTAAAAGAAAAAGCTGTTGTTTTTTATATTTTATGTTTGCAGTAATTTGCCCATTGCACTTTCTGAAGCTGGTATTGTCTAGCTGGGCTAGATTCAGTTTCCCTACTTTAATAGATGCCAATGCTAATGTACTTTAGACTAATTCAAGCTGATTGTTTTAGAATGCGGAGAGCGGTCATTTTAATTAGTATTCTGCTTAAATCATGTTCAATTTTCATATGTACAATATTCAAATAAATGTCATCCACATTATATCAAAGTAGCATAGATGAATGCCAACATTCTCTCCACTGTGCATGTTTCAAAAGCAAACAACTTCACATTACATACGTCACTCTCTCAAAAGTACATAATCAATGGTGACCGCCCCTAAATGTTCTTCCTAACATTTTTGTATGAGCCTAGTCAGAAAACTGATTATCTGACCAGACTGCTTCATGTTATGGGTGATTCTGGCATGGTGTCTCTGTGTTTTGCTGGTCTTCGACTGGTCCATTAATCAAGTACGTATATCAAAGAAAATATGGTTTTCGGGCTTTACTGTGTTGCAGTTGACTTTCAAGGTAAAACAATGCTAAGCAGGTAATTGCATTCCATACCTCTTCTATACAACAAGGATGGATTTATTTCGTTTTCTGAAATTCGCGTGAATAATATAATGTCAGTATTTCTTTGGTGTCGAAAACTACATCAAGTGAAAATTTTGCAAAATAAAGATGTATTGACATTCGCTATTGTGTATGCAGTTTGTTTATTACTGAGATGGGAACGGTATACATATTAGATAGGAAGATTGCTTTGACGCATATTAAGTTTTCACAACCGTCATGGGGCAATTTCACATTTTAGGATAATATATGCTTTTTCTGGTATAAAACACTCACCATACCCATTGAGTGACATTGACAAGTGATTTGTTTTCTTCCATAGACTGGTCAATAGGTTTGGTTTACTAAATCATTTAATCATTTAACTTGCTTCAAGTTAAAGGCCGTCTCACACTTAAGTCAACTGCGAAAGGTTAACAGATCGATAACCCACTTTAAAGCATTCAACATAATCTCTGTTATTTTTAGGAAATAAAGCATCTACAATATATTTGGTAAGTAATGACAGCCCCTGAAACGGACAAAGACTGATACGCGCTTGAGAACTCCCTCGAGAAGTATACCATATCTCAGGCCAGTAAAAAAAGAAATCTTGTCTGTTTACATTGTTATTCCTTTCACTGAGATTAAACCGTACCTATCACCATATCATCCTTTGCTTTAATGAGCTGTTAAAACGTGACACGATCGATTATTATCATCCACTACACACTAGATGCACTTTTATATAGGGTACGAAACGCGAAAAAGGTTAAGTGTATCAACATGCTTCGACATCAATGTTGAGTGAAATGATATAAAGCTACGAACACATCTTTTTAATAACAAATCGTTTCAGTGCATAAAAGGTTATGTTGCATTTTGTTTATGTATTGTTCATATAACACATAAACAAGGAAATATTCGGCAATTTACTTTCATTATATGCTTACGTTGACGTGTTAAAATAACTTTCTTATTCTTTAAAGATGGACATATATATATATATATATATATATATATATATATATATATATATATATATATATATATATATATCGAAAATGAGTTATTTTTCCCGAATTCAGTTGATGTATAAATTTATATGGCAAAAGGTTCGAGATAACATGCCTCATTTGAGTTAAATCATTTGCTTTGCCTTGGTTATTGTTTTGAACAGAAAAAAGTGTGTTTCGATGTTTGTCTCAGTTTCTTCTCTCTATCCTGTAGTCAAACTGAATTTATTCAAGGTACACGTTAACATATATATTCATACTGGATGGAAACATACCTAACCCTTGGTTTCTGCAAGTACGCAGTTGATTTTCGGTAAAGATATCTTCTCTTTCATAACATTCGTTTATGTAGAAAGCTACTGATGAATCATCTGAAGGTCTACTAAGAGCTGACAACAGAAGTTATCAGAAAGGGGCTAATAGAATTGAATCATCGATACATTTTGCCAGTAGATGGCTCTAATATAATAAATACTTTACTGGCTGGATCTCTGTTATGGAGTCAAGGTACTAATTCAACTCCCATAGTAAACATATGGAAACACCATCATATTTAAAATTCAATAACTTAAAATTTCTGGGTACTGATGATCAGTCCTATATTTCTTCATGCACAACTATCCTTGGTGCAAGCTTCTGTGTGGAGAACACCATATGAGCAGCGGCATTTTCTTGACCTACATGTGCATGAAGTCCATGTTATTGATTCATAACCAAGCGAATCAAGTACTACTTTCATTATTGAGTAATCCTAAGTCAAGTTTTTAAAAATACTGAAATTGCATCAATAGAAATTTGTCTATATTTTTTTAAATTACACATAGGATAAGCTTTCAAAAGATATTTTAAATAAAATTTTACTTTTCATTATTAACCAATTATGGACCACCAAACCCGTATGTACTATATTATTTCTTCACCCATTTCTAGAATTAGTACCGTGTGTCCTTATAGAAGGTTTATTTGCATTGGCAAAACTCTGAAACAGGTGCTGTGTGTGTGTTTAAATGGTTAAACGATCTAAACTATTTAGCATGAATTTGCTATATTTGGTCAAATTAATAAAAGTCACACCTTAAACAAACAATTAAAAATATATTTATTAAACTGGAAAAGGCTCTTATAAGTCGGTATATGCGTTTATTTGAGCAAATCTGTCAGGATGTGGATTCCAGAATGAAAGGATAGTGGGAAAGAGTCGATGAAATGAAATATAATACATTTTATAACCAAGTTTTACACATGTTCAGGATTCAATGAAATCTTAATATCGAAAGTAGGTGAGCTATATAAGGGTTCAATAGTAAGCAAAGCTTATCTTCATAACCTGTTTCTCGCCAAGAAAATTCCACAAGTCTATGTATGTATGTATGAAATTAAATGAATGCTATTTTTAAAACAAAACAAAAAAGCCACAAAGCAATAATTGCAAAGTGTCTATATCATTATATGAAATAGATGCATGCTCAAAAACACGTGACCTAACAGAGACGCAAATAAATACAACAAAGAGGGCACGTGACTTTGAAAGGTACAAATGTTACCATAGTAAATGCTTTCCCTTTTGCCAAGATACATATAATGTAATTACTTTTTCTAATTTCCGCTGTGGCAAAATAATAAAAAAAACCTTTTTATTTGTCTCTATATGACAATGAATCTGAAACTGTATTGCGTCAACGTTCTAACTTTTGTGGATGTTATTGCTATATTTAATGGTGTATGCAATTACTACAGTTAATTGTGGATGTTATCTTTGTGTGCAATTGTTGATGCTCTCCCTGTATATTAAAAAGTGTGGATGAGCAATGAATAGTTTGTGGTTGATTCTACAGTATTTATTATAGGTGTTCATCTCTTTTACCGGTCGGCTTTGTTGACGATGTCTTAATTAGTACAATCTCACCTAACCAACTGGTAAAGCTTGTATTTCAGGACAATTACTTTCAATTTTATTTCATCATCTATCCAATATTGTGAATTTTGTTATTATTATTATTATGATTATTATTATTATTATTATTATTATTATTATTATTATTATTATTTATTTTAATATTATTATTATCATCATCATCATTATTATTATCATCATCATCATCATCATCATCATCATCATCATCATCATCATTATCATCATCATCATTACTACCGGCACTCTTCTGCAAAGATGATGGATATTACATTAGTCTGTCCGTTCATGACAAAACTTGTCATCGCTACTCCTCCTACAGCACTAGAAATAAAGAACTTTTGAAGCATATATATGTGGTGTTGTAGATACTCAATAAGGTTTGACTTTGTATCTTCTGGTTTTTCTGTGACAATGTCTTGACAAAGTTTCGAAATGCAATTTTGTTTTAGAATTCGGGCTTTCTGGGCATTCAATTTTGTTATGGTTTTCTTCCACCTAGTTTTAGAGATTTTATGTTAGCTATGTAAGCTTCATACATGGTTGATAAGGATATGTATTACGGCTTTTTATTTTCTCTTATTTCTTTTGAGGACTTTTCCGGTATACCTTTCATGAAGAGAGGATCTTACTTTCACTTTCCCTTCTACACTTCTTGGACAGTTTGGTTGAATCTTTGTTAGCTAGGTATGTGGTTCGCGCCGCTGTACAGTAAGAGTCTAATTTTTTCTCGCGTACATTTTCGTGAAATATTTCTTGAAAAGTGTCCAGCCAGGAGTATTTGAAGAAATGAGTTCAACATTTGTTTTCGTTCCATGCATGGTAAAGAATTTTAACGAGGTTTAAAGGCTGGACATATAGTTGGTATAGATGCATGGTAACTTTTACATTTGTCCATAAGGCTCAATTATCGGAGACATTTCTTATGCCACTGTAAACACGGTTATGAGGCAAATTCAGATTTAGATTGCATCTCCCTTTAAATTGCTAAACGGACTTTATTAACATGTTAAAGGCTAGAGATATATAATGGTCCATATGTGAATAAGATTCTACATTTTTCAGGACCTTTTTGGAAACGTTTACTTAAATATTTTGCAAACATCTATCTTCCTTCAAAGAGGTTTAAATATATACATTCCCAGAGAGTGATCATTATTAATATCAGTAGTAGTAGTAGTTGTAGCAGTAGTAGTTGTAGCAGTAGTAGTAGTAGTAGTAGTAGTAGTAGTAGTAGTAGTAGTAGTAGATATCTTGGTGCATATCTTACAATGCAAACAATGGAGATCCATTGTATTTGCCAGACTGCTGACGTTCTTTTCTAAGCATGGAAAGATATAGCAGCCGTAAGCATTTCAGCACTTTAATTTTCTTGGTTTTTATATACCGCTAGAGGAACCTCTTTATTGTAATGCAAGCCTGAACCACAACTAAAATTGAACTACCTCGTGCGCGTTAACTTGTATAGACCAATTACAAGATACGTTTCCGGCAAAATATGTTAGTGAAACGGAATTAAGGGTAAAGCTGCTTCAACTCCATTTAATGACCAGTACTTTACAAAGGCAGCAATCTATACAAACTCCCGATATTATATTGATAACTAGCTTCGTGTCACAACTTTCTTTCGACAGTTAATGTTGTAATTTAACCGGATGCCACCGACATAAAAATAGCAAGAAACCGATAGAAATAGGACTGCACAGTTTTAAGTTTGCTCAAGTGTACTGGTAAGATTAATGCATTAATTATTTGGTGCAAAAAGAATCCAGATAAATTGTGCTCTTGACTGGGGTTAATTTTATGCAAATTATAGAACAAGTATCATGTAAACTGTCCCTTTTCGTGCTGGTGACATCTGTTCTGCTTCAAAATGTGAATTGAATCTGGACAAAGCAAAATCTGAAGCAGTTTTGGTTGATAAAACAAGCAAAATTCCAAGAACACATTTCACATTGATCAATATCGAATGTAAAACGCAGAGCCTGATGAATACGGAAATTAAAGCAGATTTTTGTCAGATCTGCGGATATTATTTATCGTAAAATTTGATTGGTATGGTAATAATTTCTGTGCGAAATGTCTCCTTTGCTGATATTTCTTAGCATTAGAGAGAATGAGCTTCTTGTCAATTAACAGTTTGAGGTGTACCAAAGACAACCAACACTTGGATATCTAGGAGGTTTTGTTTATATTTATATTTGTTTTAAAATTCAAAGGCAGATACATTATTAAAGTTCCAATCAGAGGTTTAGGAGAACAGGTTAAAAAGTGGTGTTAGTAGCTGCTTCGTTTGGTGATCACCATTAAGAGTTTAGTGTTAGGACTGTAAAGATAATGTGCCGCACTACATCAATCGTAGTGATATGAATCAAATTGTTAATTACGTAACAAATATCCAAATCACACACGGACACAGCTGAACGTTGAAAATCCACATGGCAAATCTGTTTAATCTAATAGTCTGACAGTGTACAGAAGGTTTATCCTCGTGTCGTGTACCTACTTGGATTGACAATTATTTTTTTATCTGTATGTGCTTCGGAAAGCAGTCTGCTGATGAAATAACTATTGTTATGTGGTATGGAAATGTACTTAAAACAGGACAAGGTATACTATCTGCGCCAGTCCCTGTAATACAGAAAGAAATATTGTCGTTATTTTCTGCACGTGAAATTACGAAAGCTTTACAAAATCAAGAATTTCAAAACATTCATTTCCTGTTTGAGATATTTCTTAATCTGATGAAGTGAAAAATATACGGAGATTTCAATCTTCATTGAGATGAATATCAGACATAAAGTATAACTGTATCCTTACAGCCAAATGAATCCCCATCATCCAGATATCAAAGGCTATATAGAAAGTATAATCGTACTCTCACACCCAAATGAATCTCCATCATCCAAATATCAAAGTCTGTATATAAAAATATCTAGGATATACAGTCAAATTGCATGACAGGGATTATCAGTTGGAAAAGGCTGTAATGTAGCTTTCGTTGAAATTGTAAAGCATTTACAAAATGAGAAAGTCGTAAGTTGAACCGAAAGTAAACGTAATTAGCAATCCTAAAAAGGATATTTACAAAACGGACTGTACTAATGATTTTGAGATTTAATTGCATGCTATAGAAAAAAAAATTTAAATAAATTTTAGTTATAAATTAGAAGCTGAAAGTTTACAGCAAGATTTATATTAAAATAGTTCCAATTAGTTTAAAATATAAGAGAAACTATTTTTTTTAGAAGTAAAGAATGAGCTTTATCAATGAAAATGTTGACATAAAACCAAACCATGTATCAGCGGGGACTATTCTTTCTTGGATATACCCAAGTATGTATCAACTTGATCAATTGTTTCTTGGATTTACCCAAATTTCATTACTGTCATGATATAATAAATGTTCTTTGTATTGGCCATTACTGTCATGATATTGTAAATATTCTAGGTATTGGCCAATACTGTTATGATATGGTTAATTTTCTAGGTATTGGCCAATACTGTCATGATATGGTAAATGTTCTCGGTATTGGCCATTACTGTCATGATATTGCAAATGTTCTAGGTATTGGCCATTACTGTCATGATATTGTAAATGTTCTTGGTATTGGCCATTACTGTCATGATATTGCAAATGTTCTAGGTATTGGCCATTACTGTCATGATATTGTAAATGTTCTATGAATTGGCCATTACTGTCATGATAATGTAAATGTTCTATGAATTGGCCCTTATTGTCATGATATTGTAAATGTTCTAGGTATTGGCCATTATTGTCATGATATTGTAAATGTTCTAGGTATTGGCCATTACTGTCATGATATTGTAAATGTTCTAGGAATTGGCCATTACTATCATGCTATCTTAAATGCTCTAGGCAGTTGTGATAGCTGAGATGAAACTGTTTAGTGGTACTCTAATGAAATAAGCAAGCACTATCTATCAGGTAATTAAGAATATTTTGGAAATAGTAATCATCTGATTAAGACAGGCGTCCTTTCTGATAAACTCTTCTGTGTGAGTTTAAATTATATTTAATTTGAAATAAAAGTTAAATCAAACATTAGATCTTAGCTACCTTCGAATAGTGATTTGTGAAGCCAGTTTTTGTGAATAAGATTCTGAATTCAGTTATTCTTGCTTTTTCAGTTTATTTGCCAATGAAAAGTGTTGGAGGTGAAAAATCACTTTTATCATAGACATTTTGGCCGAAATTAATTTTTCTTAATCAATAAAAGAAATGAATTTGAAAGTGCGTAAATCAACAATTTATCGCATTCATTAAAGGTTACAAAGTGTCATGCACTGAAAACGTTTATATGTCCAAACACATAAGCCTGATTCTAGTCTTTACTTAGATACCAAAGTAGGTATTACACGGATTTTGGATTAGCTTTGTGGGTGGAGATGATGCAGAGGAACAAAACTGTTCTGTTTCACCCGTCTCATAGAGTAAATGTATTCATGTTCTATTTTTCAAAGCAGACGTTTTTGTTTTGTTTTGTTTTGTTTGTTTTGTTTCATAACTTAATATGCTAAATGCAAACTGTATCGGTAAAGCATAAGGTACGTAACTTGACTGAGCCTATAAAATTTGGAATGTTAAACGAGCAAATGGAAACGTTTCTTCTTTTTACGTGTTGTTTTCAATTGAGAAAATAGTCGCTGTGATCTATATTTCCCAAATGAATCCGACTTCAGTTCGACATGTAACTTATTAGCCTCCTGACGTGATCACCATGTTTGTTCGATACTCTCCTAGTGTTAACCTTACACATTTTCATGCAACGATGCAAGTATATTTTTAACTGACACTGAATATGAAAAGACCCAATAATAAGAGAATTTTGTTCAGTCGCAACACAGCCTGGTTTGCAAGTCCCAGCGAAATGTTTAAATCACGACAGGAAACTATATTATGATAGCTGGAACCGCTTTCCCTAGGAATTTTATAAAAGGAATCCGCCATTTTTGGCCATCATAATTAAAAACTCTCACGCCTTAAATCTCAAAACATCAATAACCCATCTGTAGCAGTCTTTATAATCGTGTGGCCTGACGTCACGCGCATTGATCACTAACCGATGGAACGTGTTTATCGTGCTAGTTTTTAATGGTTCATTGATATGGTTTTCTATTTTCAGCCTAGGGCTTTATTATCATCAGAATCTCGACGATTGCATTTCGATATAATCAGACATCATACATAAATAGAATTTCGACATTTTTACTATCAATAATCGTGTTGCTTTTTGATAAAAAGTTTACCTGATTGTGTAGTAAAAATTGTAAATGTCCTTTCACCGTGTCTCCAAGCCTGATTTGAACACAATTACGCTGTACCGTCATCGATATTGATATAAAGAATATGTCGTCTGACCGTGTTTTGAAGACTGATTTTACCGCAACTGTGTCATAATGGAACCATAACTTACATACAGAACGTGTCGTTAGACCGTGTTTTGAATAATGGTTTGATCGCAATTGTGTAGGATTGTCACAATAATGCATATACCGAATGTGTCCTTTGAGCGTGTTTTGAAAACTGATTTGACTGTAACGTTGTAAGCCTGTCACCATAATACATTTACCGAAAGTATCGTTCGACCGTGCTTTCAAGACTGCTTTGAGTGTAATTTTGTAGGATTGTCACCATAATGCATATACAGAAAGTGTCGTTTGACCGTGTCTTGAAGGCTGATTTGGCTGTAACTGTAAGACTTTCACCATAATGCATATGCCAAAGATTTTTTGACCATATTTTGAAGACTGATTAGACAACAGCTGTTTAATTTCAAGTGCACTGAATACCACAAGGGTTCACGTGTGACACGTATTAATTAAGATAATTGCAATAAACTGACAACGAATAGTGCAAAACTAGTATCTAACTAGCCTGTATGGTTTTGATTCTTAAAGAGATTGTTTAAAAGGCAACTACAAAACGTAGACAAGACAAACAAATAAAACAGATACACCGTTGTGTTTGCAAAACTTTACATTGCTGTTTGTATCATAATTAAACCTTTAAACTGATTATGTTTCAACTATTTTATTTGTTTGGTTCGGATGCTGGAAATATATATATATATATATATATATATATATATATATATATATATATATATATATATATATATATATATATATATATATATATATATATATATATATATATATATATATATATATATATATATATATATGTGTGTGTGTGTGTGTGTGTGTGTGTATGTATTCATGTATAAATACGTGCTGTGCAAACAAACCAGAAAAGACGAAGCAGTTCATCAGCAAGCTGCAGGAAGCTCTCACCAAAAAGACATCTGATCACACCATCGACTCCATGTGGTCCCACCTCCGAAAAACTGTGTATAACTCAGCCATAAGTGCGTATGGGAAGATGGAGCACAAAAAATACAGACTGGTATGTGGCCAGCTGAGAGGCTATGGAGCCAGTGACTGAGGCGGAAAGGAAAGCCATTCTGGCTTACAAGCCTTCAGGATTGCCAGGACACATGCTCAGCGGACTGCCCGCCACTGCGCCAACACCTATTGGCTGAATCTCTGCACTAACATGCAAACAGGTGCTGACACTGGAGATGCAAAAGGCCTTTACGAGGGCATCAAGAAGGCGACAGGTCCCCCATTTCTCAAGAACGCCGCCCTCAAGTCCAAGACGGGAGTAAACATAACAGAACAGGAGAAAGATCTGCAGGGCTGGGTTGAGCACAATCACGAGCTGTATGCAACCCAAACCGTTGTCATCAATACTGCCCTGAACGACATTTCAGGCCTGCCAATCATGGATGAACTAGACACTCGGCCCTCCATGGAAGAGCTAGGTAAAGCAATCGACTGTCTCGCTTTTTGGGAAGGCCCCTGGAAGCGACGTTATCCCACCAGAAATCCTCATGAACGGTTAACCGGAACTACTCCACCCCTTGCACGAACTCCTCTGCCTCTGATGGGAACAGGGACACATCCCCCAAGACATGCGAGATGCCAACATCATCACTTTGTACAAGAACAAACTAGAACTCAGCGACTGTAACAACTACAGGGGCATCTCCCTCCTCAGTATCGTTGGAAAGGATTTCGCACGTGTGATACTGGTACTCTTGCAGACCCTAGCATCCCGTATCTACCCAGAATCTCACTGTGGTTTCAGAGCTGGCCGGTCAACTGTAGATATGATCTTCTCCCTACGTCAACTGCAGGAGAAGTGTCATGAGCAGCAAATGCCCCTCTACATTGCTTTAATAGACCTAAAAAGGCGTTTGACCTGGTCAGCCGGAGCTGACTCTTCAAACTCCTGAAGAAGGTCGGCTGCCCACCACGATTGCTCGCTGTCATCACATCATTTTACCAGAACACTCAATGGACAGCGTGCTTTAACTCCGCAACATCAGAGGCCTTCCCAGTCAGCAGTGGAGTAAAGCAGGGTTATGTCCTTGTACCAACCCTTTTTGCCATCTTCTTCTCCCTGCTCATCCAGTACGCCTTCAAGGACTGCAGCGATGGAGTGTACATTCAAACCAGGGCAAAGGGCAAACTGTTCAACATCAAACGTCTCCGTACGAATACCAAACTCACAGAGGTTCTCATTCTAGAATAGCTCTTCGCTGACGATGCAGCTTTGACATCACATACGGAAGAATGTCTTCAGCAGCTGGTATGTCGCCTCTCTCACGCATGTAAAGAGTTCGGACTGACCATCAGTTTGAAGAAGACGATTGCCATGGCGCAAGATGCAGACACCCCTCCAACCATCACCATTGATGGGTAAAATCTTGACGTTGTTGAGAACTATACATACCTTGGATCCATCATCTCCAGCTTGCTCTCCATTGATGATGAGGTGAGTGGCAGGATTGCTAAGGCAGCAAACGTTATGGCAAGAGGGTCTGGAACATTCACTGAGAAGACCAAACTGCGCATCTACCAGGCATGTGTGTTCAGCAAACTCTTCTACAGTAGGGAGGCATGGACTACCTACACGAGCCACGAAAGGAAACTCAATAGCTTCCACCTGAGATGCCTTCGGCGCATTCTGCGCATCCAGTGGCAGGAAAAAGTACCCAACATGGAGGTTCTGGAACGGGCCAGCATCCTCAGCGAGAGGCGCCTTCGATGGCTTGGCCACGTCAGGAAAATGGATACAGGCCTCATTCCCAAGGATCTGTTATACGGCGAGCTAGCAGACGGAACATGACCGACTGGACGGCCACGTCTGCAATACAAAGACGTCTGCAAGAAGGACATGAAAATGGTCAGCGTCAACAACTGGTAGAGCTGTGCTAACAATCGCTACGAGAGGCTACTTGCTGTCAGACAAGGTAATAAAAAAGCAGAGGAAGGGATAAAAGCAAACCTCGCTACAAAGTGAAGCAAGAGGAAGGTGAAACAACAACAGTCGCAACAAGAATCAATCTTCAACTGCAGCAAGTGCAACAAAGATTGTCACGCAATGGTCGGACTCTTTAGCCACTCGACTGTGCAGACAAGACAACTGGGAGCTACACCATCGTCGCTCGAAGACGGACGGATGCCAGCACGTATATCTATCTATATATATATATATATATATATATATATATATATATATATATATATATATATATATATATATATATATATATATATATATATATATAGATAGATAGATAGATATATATATATATATATATATATATATATATATATATATATATATATATATATATATAGATAGATAGATAGATATATATATATATATATATATATACTGTCTGAATAATAGATGGATGTTTACGTAGGAAAAGGATCAGCAATATTATGCACTGGGATGGGTTTTTTTTAGCCTTTGAACGATTTTGATTGAAGATCGTTGAATTTTAAAAGGCGATAAAGACCTTTTGTTTCAAATGATAGACGTCTAAAGGCTATCGTTTGGCATAGATGAGCTGCATAATTCTTTGGTGTTTTTGTCCTTAGAATGTTTTGAATCAACTGCTCTTTGGCATAATGAAAAACTACCTAAACAATTTAATGATTGTTCATCTATAGTGCATATTAGTCATTATGAGATTTCTTCTCTCTCTCTCTCTCTCTCTCTCTCTCTCTCTCTCTCTCTCTCTCTCTCTCTCTCTCTCTCTCTCTCTCTCTCTCTCTCTCTCTCTCTCTCTCTCTCTCTCTCTCTCTCTCTCTCATGAACAAGCTACAGGTATTGTGCATATCATGTTTCCAATGCATCTAGTGAACCCCTTGCTACCATAGCAATATGCTTCACATTTCTTCTTCAATTCACAAGTGTAGAATAGCAGGTGTTCTAGCTGACATTTTATTATAAAATATTATGTCATCCCTCCTTTAAAAAGCCATTAAGACGGTATCACATTATAAACATATTGTATCAGATATTTCAATCTTTCTCTGTTTTGTTGTTGCAGCTTTAATGGTCGCCATAAAAGAGATAACATTTTGCTGTGCTATTTTAGGGGAGCAAATCTTACCAGAACAGCAGTATCAGTATCGCCGTTTTAAATGAATGAACAGATTGTATCTGATATTTTGTTATTATGAAATTATGTTGTATCATCAATCCATAGACCCTTTTCATGATTAACGACAGCTGTGAGAGTGAAATAAAAAGTCATAGAGTATTCATACACAGTTTTATCGACTCACTTCTGCTTGAATTCTTTCTGCAAACAATGAACGAATAGAATCCACTTTTTTGTCTTGCCACACGGCCTCATAACTGAGATAAAAGTAATTCTGGATGACCATATAATAAAAAATGATGTTAAGTTATAAATATCATACAAAATTTAATGTCGTTATTTATTTTCCATTCAGAAAGCAGTCTTTAAACTCTTAATGTCATCTGCTAGTTCTAACATTGATGAAATGAATATTAGTACCTTATATAGAAATTTAGGCACATGATTTACGGACCGAATCTATTTTGTTGTCAGCATAGATATATATCTAGATACATGTATCTAGATAACTCCAGGAACCTCTAGCTGTATAAAAAAAACATGTATCTCAAGGCACATAAATGTTCAAGCACCCAATTTCTTTATCTAGAAATTCCCTATTTCTTAATGTGGGAATTCCGTTTCTTTATACGGAAAATCCATATTTCTTAATGTTTAAATTCCCTATTTCCTAATGTGGGAATTTCATATTTCGTTATGTAGGAATTCCCTATTTATTAAAGTGCGTATTGCCTATTTATGTATGTAGGAATTCTTTATTTATATTGCTAATGGCATATTTAAATACCTTGTTTTAAAAGACGTATAATGTGACATGTTCACTCAGAGCCTGCATATATTCAGTAATGAACAACATTTAATTAAAATCTAGAACATTTCGTACACTACTGTGTATTTAGATTGGAACTTTGATTATTATTTCAAGTGCCCTGGTAGATTAGTTGTTTAAAAACAAAACTGAAGTTTTGGGAATTTGTTTTTCTTCATATCTTTATGGCCATATATGCGGTATAACAATATCCGTCTGAAATTCATTGGCGAAGATACAGTTAGGCGACTTAGTGATTTACCGTACCAAGCAAATAAGAGCAACAAATTTGACCCAAAGCCGATTGATTAATTTCGGAGTCCTGACTTTTTCCGAAATTTTAGAAGATATAAACCCGCTACTGTCTAAGACAGCGGACGTCAGTGATTAAATATCACGTTTCTCGGGTTTTAGAAGATATTAAGAAGGATGTATTGTTTAGTGAATAGGATTTTGTGAGGTAAGTAAGCCTGATAGAGGACAGTAAAATAATGTCTATACACTTATAACGCCATCTGCTGACGTACTTATTGTATAAAAAATAACAATTTCCAAATAGCTTCAGAATTAACGGATCTCGTTTCCTCTTGTTTTTTTGTTGTTATCTTACACATATATAGTGTTTTTATTGTCTCTGTTATGTTTTTCAAGCCTCTGCAATATTCTCTCTGTTTGGATCTGCTTAATATGAATTGCATTAACAATCATAAAGGAATCAATAGTCGGGATAGTCTTTGCTACATTGGCGCCTGGAACTGCCCCCTTTGTAGTAGCGTTTGATCACCTCGCAGCATGTTCTGGAGACGTTCGGAATTGTCATACGAACTGTCACTGATGATTCAAACACCTTGGCACTATCAAAGTCCTGTGGAGATCGACCCATATGCGGTGTCTGTGTGCTAGTTGTTCCAAAACACAGTCCATCAATGTATTGTTGTAGAGCTTCTTTTGTAAATTGCATACTGGTCAATGATAAATTCATTAGGAAGAATAGTCAATTATTTGTCTCAATAACCTCTAAAAAAAAACTGATTTTGTCATAACAAAGGCAAGTGTCCTTTCAGGTTTCATGAAGTGGTCAGACTAAGGTATCTTTGCTGGCAAATTTCCCTTCTCCACAAGTGGCAGTCTATACAAAAATAACAGCCGTTTTTTTCAACACGTTTCTAAGTCCTTCATTGTTTCTATTATCTATTGTTCTTGCTTCTCTGGGAAGCGTTCCAACAAATGTTCCTACATCCTGGTCTCGTTGACTACTTTCATAAAATATGTCTCCTTGAGACAATGTCTAGTCAACATCTTTCTCAATGTAACTCACGAAATCTACAAAGGTTATGACGCATTCACATTTTAATTTGTATTTTTTGACATTCTGATGAAACTGCGGTACAAATTTCTCAGGTTGACCTGGCACTTAAGATGATATTTGATTTTAATTGCAGTTATATTTCCAACAATGCTAGCTTTAAGCTTTTTAGTCCCGGAGCTCTGTGATCATGCCTCAACCTAGCTTTAAGCTGTTTAGTCCCGGAGCTCTGTTACGATGCCTCAACCTAGCTTTAAGCTGGTTAGTCCCGGTGCTCTGTGACCATGCCTCAAACATTGAAGTCAGCATTAAATGGTGACGAAGATTACCTTTCACTTTTGTTTCTCGCAAAGAAAAGATCTAATTGGAAATGTTTGGGACTTGTCACTTCTTGGTCCTTCTCATTTCGAGCTTATCTGTAATGTGCTCTTTCGTCTTCGTTACCGTAAGCAGCTTAGAATCGTTAGACGTCAAAAGACATGCTGTACCAAGACGTACAATGGGTTGATAACACTTTTCAGCAATTTCATTGCTCCCAAAATAGAGTTCATCTGAAAGTACGCCAATATCCCAATATTGTTTAACAATTATTATAAATGGGGTATAGACATATTTCCTGTCAAAACTTGTTCTAATAATCTGCAATATTGCTATTTCAACTTTAAAAATGTATATTGATGACACAATGTTCAATGTTATTTTGTGAAGAGATTAGAAATTAATACCTCAGATGATAAATATAAAAGAACATCGTGCAACAATGTGTAGAGAGTGCAAAGAACATTGCATACTGTCTGGAAGGCTTCTTTAGTTAAGCGAGTGTGTGTGTGTGTATTAAATTTATTTAAGTCAAATTAAACAATGATTGGACAACAAGAGTATAATTTGACAGCAGATTGGGATTTAAAGCGACAGTAAAACCATGGGCAGACACAAAGGTTGTGACAAAGCGCCTTCAGATGTTTCACAAATCGACAGACAACCTCATTCTAAATGAATGCTCAGAGCCGTTTTAATGTGCTCGGCGACCTATAAAAATTTCAAAAAGCACCACCCACCAAACATAAATATATATAAAAACATATTTCACTAAGACGCACCCATCCTCTCTCGGTCGGAAGCACTTACAGCAACTACTCCATTTGCTCCGATTTAAATAGGGCCCTGAGAATACTAGGCTAGATGCAGTTGATTCACGTGTTGACACGTTGAAGGGATCCACTTTACTAGTAATAACCATGATGTTTACTATTCAATTTACTAAAGTACTTTAAGCGTAATTTGCATTTAAATTATATATATATATATATATATATATATATATATATATATATATATATATATATATATATATATATATATATATATATATATATATATATATATATATATATATATATATATATATATATAATGAAACCTGTAGGTTCTATCATGTTACCTTTAGGAATATAGATGGTCATTTATCATTTATACATCTTTTGTTTTCCTTGCATATAATGTGATTATTTAGATAAGATTTTTCTTGCTCAACATGTTCACTAAATATTCGATCGAATTGGTCTCTTTCGATCAAATGTTCCCAAAACGTTATATGCATAAAAAGGGGAGAAAATAGCAAAGTTTCCTCCACTTAGAGCCAATCACTGAATACAAAACTCGAATTACAGCATATGACTGAATATAAAACTCAATTGTTTTCGCATGCATATATGAATGGTGCCTCATCAAAGGACATAAATTTGATATTGAACAAAATTATAAACCCGTCTACTTTAAACATTTACTTTCCGCGCAGATATGAAGAAACTATTTAGAGAGAACTTTGCCCTACATCTGGGATTTTTCTAAATACATATCATATATCACCTAGCTGATACTCTATCACACATTTCCTACTGGTGCGCAATCATATACATTCAGTAATTAACACCTTACCGAATGTATATTTATTTACTGACATGCTTACACATACATTTACATATATTTACTACAGGTACGTTACATATATTTACTACAGGTACGCTATCTTATCTATTTACTAGTTTACACGCTATCACATAAAATTCGTATACCTTTACTGCCTGACGCATTATTACATACATTTATTGCTTGGCAATGAATCAACTATAGGTACTACTCGTCGTGTCTTATTTATCAAGAGAAAGCTGAAACATCAACCAAAGCCTTTATTTCTCCAAAACAATTACAATCGACCTCGTAATTCGAAATATTGTTATCTTGTAGTGTTTTAAGCTTTAGACCGTCTAGTTAGAAGAATTAATTGACATGCAATACAGCAAATATAAGGGAGTGAAATAACATATATCAAATTTGAAAGAAGTGGTTTATTTGCTAACATAGTATGTCAATGGGGCGTAATTTAATTTGTCAAATTATTATTGTACATAGTTAACTTGGAAGTTAAAAACGTTTTACAAAGTTTCAAAAGTCTATTACACGATGATTAACATTTCGTCAAAACTATACATGTGTTCATGCTTTGAGGCAATTTACTTTAGCATACAATAAACTTTACACCTATCTTAGGAGCAGTTCCACGTAATGAATTTCCTATTGCAACTTACTTTTGTGGTGTAGTTTGGTTACTTGACACACAGTTAGTTCAACTCTAAGAAGCAGAGAACTATTGTGCACTACTCCCTTCCGGTGGCATCACGTATGAACTCATACACAAATGTATAGAATCGTTTCATCTCAACCTTTGTTTTAATCCCTTATGCAATGGTTTGGGAGGGGGCATTAAATAACACGCACCCTCTGGCTTGGAAGCCTGACATTTTGCATTCATGTATATGACTTGCACATTCCTCCGAAATGTTTGAGTGCACCATCTGTTGATGGGACTTTGATGCCTGACATTCTGCATTCATGTACATTACTTACCTATTCTTCCGAAAGTTTGCTTTTTTACCTCTGGACTTAATATGCCTTTCGATTGTTATTAAAACAATCTGTTGACGAATGTATCTTAATATTAACACATTCATATCACAAAATAAGGTCACTTTGACTCATATTTAACTCTTTACTGTAGTTACATTGTGTGCTCAAATTGCTTTTCTCAAGCACTTGTAATGCTAGGAACGTAAAATTATAAAGTTGTTCACGGCTCTATTAATATAAACCGTACAACAAATTAGTATATTTAACAAAGTGTTCACATTTTACAGACGTAAGTTAAGCTATTGTGTTCAGCTCGTAATTGTATAAGCTATTACATGCTGCATACATCTTTTCCGACCTAGAATTATGAAACTTGGCGAGTGGGTGAATCTTGATAATCATGCGCTATGCTCTCATAGCAGCAACCGGTTAATGTGGCCCATATATGATGATTCACTGCCAATACAATTAAATATGATCCTTAGCATTATGATTTCGTGATCCTTAGCATTATGTTTTCGTGATCCTTAGCATTATGTTTTCGTGATCCTTAGCATTATGTTTTCGTGATCCTTAGCATTATGTTTTCGTGATCCTTAGCATTAATTTTTCGTGATCCTTAACATTAATTTTTCGTGCATTGTTTCAATAATTAATGATAATATGCTTTCTTATTTGTACCACATCCGTACAACAGAAAAAAACTCGTCGTGACCTATATTTCTCCCTAATTGTAAAGAGAGTAGGGCATCCAGTATTGCATGCCACAGTGACTTTGTTGAAACTTTATGCTTGCATGTTATACATGCTAGCCTAAACAATAGTCCTAGTCCGACTAATGAGATGAATGTTGGAATAATTTTATTCAAAATAATGTTCCACTGTAATTGATATAGACTGAATGTTCTGACATGTTACACTTCACAAGTTTAACTGTGCATTGTTCATGAAAAATGAAAGTGTAAGCTGTCTGGATTACGTGCATTTAGAGTGAAGCCTTATTAAGGATGGAAAATCATGGTAATTACTGGTGCACGAACTATATTGAAAAGCAATAGTAATCACACTGGCTGCGATCTAAGGTTACGGGAAATGGGTCACTTACAGCAAGTACTCTGAGGTTACGCAAAGCTTACTCATAGCAAGTGTTCTAAGGTTACTCCAAGCTTGTTCACATCCAATAAGTACAGATTAAGCTTCAGGGTGGTCCATGATAACAACTTTCGAAGCAGAGCTTTACAGCTATATTTTTTAAAGAAGAGAACAAAATAATATCTGTTTTTGTGGTGCTTTGTTTTCTTGCTTGTTTTTTTTTTTGTCTTCTATTATCAGTTACAATGACAAATGTTTTGTTTGATAACATTGCTTTAGTCTACTAAGTAAATGTTAATGATTGCTGTTGAGGACTACAAAACGTTTGGTAGAAACGAGCCATGAGGTATCACGGTAAGAACTGTTTTTTCCTTATACCTTAGTGTTAATGTTTGGGGAAATAAATATATTTTCTATCCTAATTGTGCATGCACATCACACTCTTTTCAAGAGAACAGTGTTAGACTGTCAATTTGACAATGACCGAACCAGGTACTTCATTGCATTTAAGAGAGATAACTCTGTTGGAACTAGATTATCTAGTCACAACAGACATTTTCAGGCATGTGTACTACATTGTCAAAAAAATCATAAAAAAAATAAAAAATATGATCTAGATAGGATTGCCAATCTTACATGTTGCCAAGAGGCTCAACTTTTTTAAAGCTTAACAGAAAGTATAACTCATACAAAATGCACCAATCACAACTAGTGTTGTTTATTTCTGAATGCAATGTTCCCTACAAACTAGTGTTGTTTATTTCTGAATGCAATGTTCCCTACACCTTAAGCTCCATCCACCTGGACTTGCACAATTGGTACCGTTATATCATGTAATCGGGGAATATGTTATGTTTGTTTACATTTAAATCGGGGAAGTTAAAGACGCAGCCTGTTTATTATTGCCAGAGCGAGAAAGAGTCTTATATGAGACCAATTTTCAGGTTCTGAGTTTGGGACGCAAATTGGTTTCAAAACTGCAACTTTATCACTCTTTGCTATTTCGTATTCTTATTGCAAACGGTTTTTATACAAAGTAATTTTATGCTATGTACATATCTCGTGCATAATGCAGACAGTCACTGTTTCAGTTGGAATAATTAATCTTTGCTGACAATCATACAAAATGCACATCATTTCACGCATCTCTTCATCATGCAAAGGAGAAAATAATGTTGATTTTGATTAAGTCGTTTCGGATACCGCGCGTCAAGAGCTAATTTCATTTTCATCAATCAGTTTGCTTTCTGGCAACATAACCGTATGTTAGAACTGTAATTTTCCTCAATTTGACATTTTTCATATTTCCTGTTACATTCTATTAATGCACTGGACTCTTAGCAGCTGCAGCGTGAATAATGATTGAAGAATCTGGTGTCAACCACGTCCCAGAATACCAATTTAGACATAACGTTCATAACTACGATAAGTTGTTGACTTCTTATAGCAAATGGCTTGATTTCTCACACCAGTCTAAATAGTACAAGATGTCATAAATTGCTAGTATGTTTAAAGAGAAAGGGGTATCAAGCTGACTGAAACACCTTTTAATAAATATGTAAACTCAAAATTATTCTGTACTGGGGGATGAGGGCAAAAGTACCAAAGGTGGCATATTTTACTTTTGATTTTTCTATAAGCAAGATAAAATTTTGAATTTTCATTTTCAATGCATATCTGGATTCTGGAATATAGGCATCATTTTGATGTTTAAAGTGATTTCGTCTCGCAGATTCTCCTATTTAGCCCTATTCCTGGCTGTATCACAACACGTTTGGAAATTATGCGTTGATTTAATCTCTTCAGCCAAACTCTCATTAATAATTATAATAAATATAAAATTAAATGATATGAGTGGAAAATGTGTTATTAATCAACGCATAATGTGAGTTGTATAGAAAATATATTTAATTATTTCAAAACGATGCTTGTGCAAACTATGACAAATAATTGTGTTGCTGATGTTTATGAAGGGTTAAACCAATTTCAATTTGAGGCTTTCCGAACTACGGTCCTAACAACGTCACTCGAGACTTGAGATTGATATAATTCATGTGCTGAAAACTTCAAAGATGTACCTATTGTTTCCAAAACTATGCTTCTGAATATCTCAGCAGGATGCATTAAAACCATTTGAATTATTTCAAGAATAGTTTTCCAATATATCTTTACCTAATCAATAATAAACGACTGAAATAAAATTGAATCTCCATGCGTACGGATCAATCCTTCGAAATGCAACGACCGTATAGTTTTGAAAAACAGCTTGTTTAACTCGACAAGTTCGGAACTGTTTTGAATTTATGTTGTTATCAGTTGTTGTGTCAATATTTATTAATTAATCGATTTACATTTTATTGTGCTCTTACAAGATATCTTTGGAAATCAACGAATTCAGACACCTCAAATCGTTAGGTCGTTCGTTATATTGGTGTAATTTAATGAAACTTTTTCATGTCCCAAGCTGCCTTATCTAACAGATATTATTTAGATAATCCTCTCTCTCTCTCTCTCTCTCTCTCTCTCTCTCTCTCTCTCTCTCTCTCTCTCTCTCTCTCTCTCTCTCTCTCTCTCTCTCTCTCTCTCTCTCTCTCTCTCTCTCTCTCTCTCTCTCTCTCTTACAAACACACACACACATTATAGTTTTATTTTATATAATCTTCCAATTATCGCTCGCAGTATTCGCCCTCTACTGCATCAATACTCTAAATCTTCTCGAATCTTAAATCTCTTAGCAAAGAGAAAAACAGGGTGGAACATCATCGGGCTAATTGTGTAACATCTTTGGAAAAATAACACATTAGGTTTTAAATTCGCCGTTTTGAGTCTACAAGCAAAAGTAATTTCCACGTCCATTATCAAAGTATTGAACCACATTCTTCATTTCACTACCCTGAAACTTATGGAGATCATGTAAACTAAAACCCTGCATCAAACCAGTGAATTGAAGACATGTATTAAATATCCTTTTTAACTTCTCCGGAGACTTTGAAATCAAGACACATTTCGTGACTAGATAGGAAAACTTAACACATTTCTAATAAGCCTAAATTATTTGTATAAACAACACATTAAAATTTTTATAGATCACGTTATCCCGCTGAATCATACAGACAGCTGCAAAAGTGTTATCGGTTGACTTACACAGATATAAGTGCCAAGGGAAGCAACTTTGAAAACTCACATACACGTTCTCACAAGCGGATTCATAATATTAATGCCAGGAATGACAGCAGCTGAAAGAAAACGAGAGAGGAAAGATGGGAAGATAGATATTCAGCCATATGACAAGGGTTCTGGTGTTGTTGTCAAATGTTCCTGACAATAATTATTGACGCAAACATGCAAGATTCGGACGACAAAGTTTATCAGAAACTTAGTCGTGACCCAACAGTTGAACAAGATGAAACTATTCGGCAACAATAAAAGCCATTATTATTTAGGACACATCGATGACAAAATACTAATTTACCTCATTTCAGATTGACTACCCAAATCAGGGACATTTTATGCAATCACTCAAATACCCATGGAAAAGAAACCGGGTCCGATAAAAGAAACATCTCACTTAAAAATATATGCATCTGAATTTGTTATCACCTTTGACCTAATACCTGACTTCACACACACATACACACACGTATCTCTCTCTGTCTATATATATATATATATATATATATATATATATATATATATATATATATATATATATATATATATATATATATATATATATATATATATAAAGAATACAAATCATATGGCGAATAACAACCTTCTCAAGCGTACTGGATCCACCAAGGGATCACGTGTGTCAGGGATTAATTAAAATATATGCAATAAACTGACGACGAACAGTACGAAACTAGTAACTAACTAGCCTAAGCGCTTTCGACTCTTAATGAGTCTTTTTCAAAGGCAAATACAACACATAGTTACGACAAACAAATAAACACAAAAACGTTGTGTTTGTAAACCTCTACATTTCTGTCTTCACATGTGCTAAAACTATAAATACAACCAGCTTGTATAGACTAGTTGCGGAAACTGAAAACGTTTCTTCACATGTGCTAAAACTATAATTTAATCTATAATAAAACTATAATAAAACTATAATAATCTATACAAGCTGGTTGTATTTATAGTTTTAGCACATGTGAAGACAGAAATGTAGAGGTTTACAAACACAACGTTTTTGTGTTTATTTGTTTGTCGTAACTATGTGTTGTATTTGCCTTTGAAAAAGACTCATTAAGAGTCGAAAGCGCTTAGGCTAGTTAGTTACTAGTTTCGTACTGTTCGTCGTCAGTTTATTGCATATATATATATATATATATATATATATATATATATATATATATATATATATATATATATATATATATATATATATATATATATATTACTACGGACTATCTAAACAAAATAATACAAAAACGAATCTGCCAAATAACACTTTTCTTGTCAATATAGATATAATTTCTTTATAAACCTACAGCCCTCACGAGGAAGTTATCACAGCCAAGCAAGAAAGAATGTGATAGTCGATCTGTTCCATGCCTTCCAAAGTTGTATTCGGTCAAACGTTTAACACAAGCTAAACATTTTCAACTAGGTGTCATTTTGAACTCTTAGCTGTTGCAATTTGTTGATGACATATCGTCTGAATGTTTCCAAACGCGCTACAATTTCAAAATTGACGTCGGAGTCATCAAATAAGTCCAAAATGTTTGGAATAATCAAGGTTCCTATTTGGAGTGGACATAGAAATTGACCTGCATGCTACACTGACTCAGTTGTATCTGCTCCCGACCAGCTGGCACACCCAATACTTACATGATAAACGTTCGTAACAAACGCTTATTCTAGACTCCTGTTGCGTTTGAAAAAAGTTACCCATAGCTTTAGGGGCAACTCAGATAAAGGGATATAAAGGCAATTAAATTGACGACGTATCTAACGAAACAAGACCCCTTGATGAAGGAGCCCTCGCTATATATGAATAACTCATGGTAAGCTCTAGCCAAAATGAAAAAAAAAATACACTTTCCGTTGAAGTCTCATCAACGTTATCCCCAATCGTCAAAATTTCACCCACTCGCAATTTTTGCGATAATATTTACCCAATATTAACACAAGCAATTGCATTATTATTATTATTATTATTATTATTATTATTATTATTATTATTATTATTATTATTATTATTATTATTATTATTATTATTATTTATTTATTTATTTATTTGTTGACCATTTTATCATACACCATTCCTTTGACATGTTTCCTTTAGAACATCCAGTCATAATTCTATCAAGAAAAAACTGGATTTTTAAAAAGAATTAATATTGTCTTTCTGTACTTTATACACAACCTGGAATTATGTAACAATGGGTGGTCCTCTTTGATAGACACAATAACCATTCGTTTATTATTGTTCGACAACTTTTATTTTATATATCTTGTCGTTGATTCTCCGTGGTTATTTTAACATGTAGAAGTTCAGAAATATTAATAGATTTTGTGTTTGTTTTTCGTTTTGTGTATCTATAACTGCGTTATTCCCGCCGACGAAAAGCTTGTTTCCTCCTAACTTTGGAGTGCTCATCGCACCTATGTAACATATTACACCAGTTGGGTTTAAACAGCACGTTGAACATTTATGTGGCTATATTATGCGGAGGAAATGGTGGGGACCGCGTACCTTTCTCGAAGACGTCATGAAGAACCCATCTTGGCTGGCTTGAAAGGGTATCGACTCCTGGATTAGAATTCAACGATCTATGAACTGAGCTACCGCGACTCCTGAAAATACAATTGAATAATATACACAGCTTACATGTATGTATATCTAGAGTGCTTCGTGTTATCTATTTACGTATTTGTAGGACACAAAATCTTTTATCCAAGGTGCTTTGTATCAATTTCTATCATGCTTATTAACTCCCTCAGGGTCGTCGACATTATGATTTCCATTAACTTATGCCATCCTCATAGATTTATATTGTAAACGAACAGCTAACAACTGAATATCTTCTCAGACATAGATTTCATATGTTATATTGGTTATTATTGGTAATCACTGAAACGATGGAAGAGAAAGACCTTCAAACAGGAGTATCGGTTCGTTTACACAACACATTGAAACTGAACGAAATTATACTAAAAATAAGCTTGTAACGGTAGGATATATTTTTTAAGCTCTTGCTCCGCTGTTTATTTACATCTTTGAAATATTCTCCAACTATGCGTTACTTTACATAGACTCGCCCATAAATGTTAAGAAGACAACGGAATAAATGTTTTTTAACCGAATAATCTTTCTAATTCCGAGGCAGTCTCTCTCTCTCTCTCTCTCTCTCTCTCTCTCTCTCTCTCTCTCTCTCTCTCTCTCTCTCTCTCTCTCTCTCTCTCTCTCTCTCTCTCTCTCTCTCTCACACACACACACACACACACACCACACACAACCAGAAGCTTAAACTTGCGTCCTTTTAATGGTGTTAATGAAACAGAACTTTGACTTGAAATAAAAATATATTCTTGCCATGTTTAGAGATCACTGTAAATTTTGACTCTGCAGTGGCGTTTGGATACTTTTCTATTTTTGGACTCGTCTTACAGCGAATGTAACGATGTTCGAGATGCATTTCTTTATAAAGTTTTATTTAATCTCAATCAACTCAACGTCACATACAATCATATCCCTGCATTTCTACGGCGTCAAATAATAAACACAACTGATATAGAATAACAGATTGACACATCGTAGTCTTAGTAATAACCGTTTGGATCGAAATGATAGTGCTGTAACGTCCACAACATGAGCACGTCAATATTGCTACATTCTTAGAACAAAGAACGCTTTTGTCCAGCATTGCTTTCACTGTAGAAAAGTTATAGTTCAATCTTCAATCCAAAAGAAAAGCTTTACCTGTATCAACTTGAGATGAATAAAAGCAGACCCTTGAAATACGTTAATTTATAGCATATGTGTGCATGGAAAGTCTTAACAATGGGATAGAGTTTTTGACATGGCTTGAGAAAGGTTATGATAGATTTACCTTGAAACAGGTTTAATTTAAATGCATTTCTCGTGGCAATAAACTTTGCTTAGGATAGGACCGGATCAGGTGCATTGATATTTACGATAGACTGGGCACGAGACCGATCGGATTATATTGCACCGGTCATGATAAAGATGGCCTGAGGCAGGTTGAATAGCATTTCGCTTTCCAATACATTTGCTTTGAGAAGATTTGGCTGGGTTTTACACTTATGTACCGTGGAACTCGCATTACCTAGGTTGTAGGAGTTGAGCAACTTTAAAATCCAATGCTTACATTTCATTTTTTTTAACAATGTTACCTCAGTAACATTTCAAACATGAGTCTTCACGTGCAATTCAGCGGCAACATTATATTAAAATAACCTACCATGTTATTGACATCCCATGCATTAAAAGAATTTTGCCATGTTCTTGCTTTACAATTGGGTGGAAAGTTTTATATGACATTGTGATTTAATAATTTAACTGTTACAGGGAGTATGATGCATGGCTGGGTAGAGAACCAACCCTCATTGTATAAATTGTCTGAAAAAGGATAAGTTTATATGTATTTAAAAAGCATTGGCTACGGAGATTCTACACGAGTACACGGACACCAACTGTTTTGTATCTCTCTCCAAACTATCTTGTGCCAAATATCCGAAGTGATTACGTGTTATGGAAATTTCTACATAAAACTCAAGACAAGCAAAATGAAAGTTTAATTCAATATAGCTCTGCAAAATGATGTGTATGTTGATTGCCTGCTTCTTAAATATCCCACTAGATATCAAGACGTCAGTTCGAAAGCATGTAACTCCCATCAGTCTCACAAAATTTCATATTGTTACCCTTTAAAATGCGACGTATATATATTATATGTATACCTATTTTAATCCGATCTTTATCCATACTGAGGACGGGTACATTATAACCTGTACCGATTTTAATAACAATCAGTATGGATATAAAAACAAAATATAGTAATTTCACTTATCAATTTATAATTTCTACCTTGATAGTCGCTGGGAGGGAGACGGGGCAACACTAGCTTCTAATTCGCGCTTCAGTATAAATGTATAAATAGGAATTTCTTTACTAACACGATTGCCATATTTGCTTGTGCGAGTCTGTTTTCATATAACAGGAGTAATATATTTCATCGTCTTTGACAAGCTCCATGGCTTTGGGACTAACGCTCTCTGAACCCACTGATGTAAGTTACCCCGCTTAGTCTTTTCAGTCTGTTCAAATTTTAGATATCAAATATTTCTGTTTGAGCAAGACAATTTAAGATGTTAAGTGGAACTAATTCCTGGATTATGTAGTCAGGACAATGTTTGATTAGTTGCCCTAAGTGACCAAGTGGTCTAAAGCGCTCTATGTTACGGATCAATGCCATCTCATCTCGGTCTGCGTGGGATCGAGTCTAAGATTCGGCGAATGTGGATATGTGAAAAAGCTTGCCAGTAACTTCTCGTTGGTCGGTGGTTCTTTCCGCGGATTTCCCGGTTTCTTCCTCCACCATTATTACTGGCCGCCATGTATAGCCTATCGTGTGCTGAAAAATGGCGTTAAGCCCCAGAACAACAACAACAGCGATATGCGCGCGCGCGCGTGTGTGTGTGTGTGTGTGTGTGTGTGTGTGAAGTTCTTAAGATTCGTGCATCAATTTCCTAAAGGTTACTAAAAATGAATGTTTTGATTCTTAAATATTCGAGTAAATGGCGTTCTTGAGATATGATGTGACAATGGAAATAGTACTGTATGGGATATACATTACAATAGTCAGTTTAAACGTTTATTGAAAACCTAAAGCAGCATTAATACCATAAAATTTGGTAAATATTTAATAAATATAATTGACATGAACCAAAAGCATTTAGTTTGATGTCATATCCTGAGAAATATTACAAGCTGTCATTGCTCCTTTCAAAAGAAGTGATAATGTTTCCATTCATTTATTAATGCATATTTGGAAGGGGAAGATTCCTTTGAAAATTACATTAATCTAAGATCATATAATGCACATTTACAAGTCAACAAATAAGTTCCAGCGGGGTCTCATATATCCCATCTTTTCTTAGCGAGGAACAAAATCCATCCCACGTCATGCATTAGATTTCTTATGTCACGGTCGTCCAACAATAGCCGGTTCTTTGTTAAGCGAAACCCGATTTCAGCGATGTCGACTGTCTGATGTAAACAACCAGGTGTGCATCAGGAGGTACTAAATTATTTGAATGTTTTGGCAATAGCAAAATAAATAAATATAGTGTAATTTTAAGACTGTTGATTTGTAATGGTAAAATATATTTGGTTGTAAAGTAAATAGTAGGCGTACTATTAACAGAATTGTAAAGTTTTCGGCTAATATCAATCATCAATCAATCATTTATATAAAACACTACAGAAATAACCATAAAACCAAGCATTGTTTTAATTAAAGACCAAAAAAATTCCGAACTTGAGATTTTGCAATACATGGCTATAATTGATGCAAAAATTACTTTCAATGTCATATACAGCTATTAGCTTAGATTTACTGTTTTGGGGGAAAAGGGCAATGCAAATTAAAAATATAGAATTTTAAATCATGTATGGAAATATACAACCGCTACTAGAAGATTTCAATTACTTACTAAAATTGCGATTAATAGGTGCTCTCTCTCTCTCTCTCTCTCTCTCTCTCTCTCTCTCTCTCTCTCTCTCTCTCTCTCTCTCAATATTTGTATTGTGTAGGGAGATGATTAATTTAAGTTATTAGAACTTGTGCCCAATCCCCTTGTTACTTATTCTGCCAAAAAAAATTGTTTAAGCAATGAATCTTTGGTATGACTCAGTCGGGCTCCCAAACCACAATCTCTCGCATCCGAGACTGACGCTCTTAACTCCGAGTATACGTCATAAGCTGTAACGTGATTTTATGCGCACAGATTAGACTGTACCCGCTCCAACCTCCACCACGTCCACACATTCCCACCAATCCCAACTTACTTCTCTAATTTTGTAGTGCAAAATGAAGCAAATATTCAGTGTAATCTTTTTAAGTCTGTGATTCAAGATCGTCCTAGTCTCTTAAATATATGTCCAACTAATAAAAGGTCAAAATATGTGTAATATCTATAACTGTTTAATTCACTTTGCTGCTACTATTTGTTCTGTGAAAACAAGGTGAAAACTGGCAAAACAGGAAATACAGATCTAAAAATATATTTAAATTCGCCTTTTATCGGAAACATTTAACAGTTTAAAAAATAAACTCATGTACTATATTTACCTGAACTAAACAATTACGTCTTTGTAGCAAAGTTATTGTTTTGCATTTTAGAAAGACATTTACTATGGTGCTTAGACTTGTAAAACAGATACTATTAAAAAAAATAATTTACGAGGTTTTCTTGACTGATCATCCTGGTTATTTTAAACTTACCTTTTATATCTTGGATATTATTAAAATAACTTTTAATTCCGTTTATTAGTTTATGATTGACGGGTATATTTTGGGTTATCCAATATTCAGCTTGACCTTAATTCAGCTGTGAACTTCTCTCGAAATACTGACAGTTACGCTTTGTAATTTTTCACTTCCTGGACTCCAAAGATATATTAAAAATAGAGCCAATATGTTTCTTATACATTTGAGATATTTTATAATTCATTACTCGTGCTTTCAGATGTATTATCTAGCAATCTTAATTTTCCTTGTTTAAATAAGTGCTCCAGTTTGTGTATTTGGGATTAGTTTTGGACATTTTTCGAGCACATGGGAGCAGCCACTTTAACAGTTCTTTGAAATTTTGCATATTTTCCATAACGACTATATGTACATATATTTAATCTATGGTGCACGAAATATGATAGACGTAAGCCAATATTCTCTCCATTGTGCATGTATCCAATGTAAATTAATGCACCTTTTATTGGTCCTCTCAGAAGGATAAACTAAATGTAAAGTGCTACCACAGCTTTTTATCTATGCAGATAATATGATTGTTTGGTCCCATTACGCTCTACGCTAGTTTATCAATAGAGATAATATGATCCTTTAGTTCCATGATGCGGCACACAAATGCATCCTTGCAAATAATATTACTCTTTTGTTCCGTAGCGTTGCTACATACGTTTGGCAATGCAGTTATATATTGTTTTTTGTTTCATTACGTTGCCAGGCACGTTTGTCATGCAGATATATATATATATATATATATATATATATATATATATATATATATATATATATATATATATATATATATATATATATATATATATATATATATATATTCTTTGGTACCGTGAGGTTTCCTTACGCTTTTGGCCATGCAGATAATATTATCGTTTACTGCTACTACGTGCAACGCATGTTTCGTCATAACTCCATGACGTGCCACGCAAATTTTAGTTTCTCGACGTACCAAACAGGTTTATATTTCATAAATCAACATGCGTTTTTTTACTGCTTTTTCCTTCATGACACTTGTATTATCAACAGTATCACTGTTTACTGTAATCCGTATGTCCCAGAGGAATCGAAAATAGCTCTTTTAATTGAAAATACTGTGCATGACGAATCAGATTCGATTAAGAGACTTTAAGATGTTTTTTACATTAAGAGTAATAACAGATTTCGTTATGATATCAGGTGACTGGAAGAAAGATATATTTTAATACACATCCAATTAGGTTCGTGCCTAAAATGAAATTGTTCTACATTCCCTTTTAAGTTTATATCTTTCCTTCTGCAGTCTGATGGTTGTAAAACAAAAATGTCCGATTTTTTGACAAACGATAAAAGCTCATGAATCATTGTAACCAGTAGCTAGAAGTAGTGAGTGTACCATTGGAATTCAGGACAGGTCTGAAGCTTTTGGATGAAGTTACTCGTGGCGAAACGTCTGACACAGAGAAACGAAATGCTGATATTAGTGTTTATATTCAACTAGATGCAACTGTGTCATTACTCACTAACCCAACAAAATTACGATGTGCATCTATGCTTGCCAGAATCAGCTGAATGTGAAATATTAGTGCTCCAGAAGGAACAGTGTGATTGGTCCATTCGGTGTATGTGGGTGGAGGTCTTGGTAGGTAAATTGTGCCTAATATTTAATTCACCGAATGTCTAGTTTTCTTTGTTCGGGGTGTTTTGGCATCCTTATTGTTAAAATGCATTTTGTCTCTTTGATGCTTTATCATCATGCATCGTACAATTAAACGAACTAAGTACGATTGATTTGTAAAGTACATCTTGATTATTACGTACATTTTGCAATATTATAATTGCGACAATTGCATGGTGAGTCTCCTTTTGTAAGATAATGTGCCCTTATCAAACATTATGTACAATTTTGCAGCAGTGCTTTCAAACTAAATCATCAGTAGCTCGAATAATGAGTATCTCTCAAACAGTTGGCATACAGTTGTCAAACATAGTGCTGACGAAAAACCAACTCTTTGGCCTCGAAAACCTCTAAATTAACTGAAAATGTCAATTAGAAATGTGGTCTCTTAGCTTAGTGATGTGACTCATACTTTCTTTACCTTAATGTCGATTATATTCACAAAATGAAGGGAAGCTTGCAGATGTCATTGTCTTTTCAGTGAAGACATATGCAAACCTTAAAGAACAGTAGGTTTCTAATTATAAATCTATTTTCAACAAGGACAAAGTATTGGTTCTGAAACTTAACGTTGATCCTCTAAAACTAATTGATACAGTCCCTCTTAACAACATAGTTAATGAACAGACAACACTTTATATAAACTGCTTTAACATATATAAAAATATATAGATCAAAACCTGAAACCATGAGATAACAAGAACTCTGTTTTTCATTATAATAAACAACATATACATTTACTCCTGAAGCACTATCTCTGTGATGTATTAAACATTCGTAACTATTGTCCTCACCCTACCTAGCTCGTGTGCCGATTTCTTGCCAAAACTACAGGCAGAATTCATAATAAGAAAGGGCAGAAATTATAACTAACATATTATTAACGAAGTGTGAATCCTAATATAATATGAGTATTAAATCGAATAGCACATTAATCATATATATTTGTAGAATTCTAGGCGTATTCTTTCTTGCTTTTGCTTTTCAAGCTATTGTTGATTCATTCTTGCTTAAAGCTTTCGTGCTACTACGGAAACCTGTATAGCTGATAATATATTTAACTGAAAATGTAAATATTCCACATTTAAGATTAAAGTTTGAATCTTTCCTTCGTTCATGCAAAAGTAGTAAAATGATTCTCTTTGTCTGCAGATTGAAATAGTTTTCTTGTTGAACATCTAATAAATAAAGAGTGCATATCTGCTTGCTCCTAGTGAATAATGCATTTTTTTCATCTTGTGGGTGAAAACAATATTTTCCTGATTGGCGAAGCCACGAATAAATATAATTGTTTCTCGCCCATGAGATAAAATATATTCGTTACTCGACTAAGAGTAGGCAAATTTTCTTTTTATTTTATGCACTGAAGTATCTATATAAATACCTTAGATTTAATACTGTATCAGTGTTAATGACATCGGTTTATTTTCTGCTGTATGTTGTAGGTTATTTGTTTATTTCTTAGGCCAAAAATATCAGTTGTAACATAGTATTCCTTCCCGATCAAAGAAAAAAAAACACATTTTTAAAATTAAGAAAATAATATACGCATATTCTTGGGCTTAAATGTGATACGTTTACTTGCAAGTCAGCCAAACTTAGCACTAGACCGCGGAAATGTCCGAAAATTGTACAGCTCAAAACATCTTTGTCATAATGTTGTCGGCTGAACAGTGAAGTAGTATATTTCGTATTTAGCTGCAATGTATTATACAATAAAATTAATATTACTGATTTTCTTAGCAATTTACATACAAAGTTCAAATGCATATTGTTTTCAAGGTAAACTTATTATTATTATTATTATTATTATTATTATTATTATTATTATTATTATTATTATTATTATTATTATTATTATTATGTCCAGAATAGTATTTTTTTTTGTAATTCTGATTAATTACGAAAAACAGCATCGGTGATGAAGGTGATGACGATGACGATGACGATGATCATAATGATGATGATTATAAGAGTAATAAAAAGAATCAACATCATTATTATTATATAGAAGAGGCTTGCGTGAAACGATAATATTAGCATTTTACTATTTTGTGTACATTATCATAGTAACATTATTCTCCATCTTAATTCAAGGTCATGTAGCATATTAAAAAAAATAAATAAATATACGGACATTGTTGGATTGAGACTTTTGTTTGTTTACCACTAAAAAACGCAGGCGTCTAAATATATTTCAAATGTTCATGTTTATAATGTATGTAAGCAGATGTGAGAATATGTATTGTACTTATCATAGTTCAATCTAGTGAGTTAGCATATTTTTTTGTACTGGGAAAATATAGCAATTAATGACATAAAATGTTTAGATCGTGAAAATCAATCAGTAGAGAGAGAGAGAGAGAGAGAGAGAGAGAGAGAGAGAGAGAGAGAGAGAGAGAGAGAAGAATACGTTATGATCAAAATTAGGTTCTGTCAAAATATCCTTGTGCTATACGTTTTGCTATATTTAAAATTAATTTCTTTCCCAAAGTCCGTGCGCTATACGTCTTTCTATATTTCGGATTGAATTCTTCTATGAAGTCCTTGTGCTCTACGTTTTGTAATATTTAAAAATAAAATCTTTAATGAATTTCTTGTACCATACGTGTTGCTAAATTTAAAATTTAGTTACATACAATCCTTGTGACATACGTAAAATTTTATATTTTAAAATTTAGTCACATACAATCGTTGTGACATACGTATTGCTATATTTAAAACTGAGTCACATAAAGTCTTTGTGACATACGTATTGCTATATTTAAAACTGAGTCACATAAAGTCCTTGTGACATACGTATTGCTATATTTAAAACTGAGTCACATAAAGTCCTTGTGACATACGTATTGCTATATTTAAAACTGAGTCACATAAAGTCCTTGTGACACACGTCTTACTATACTTAAAAATGATTCTTCTTTCATAAAGTTTATCTGCTATACTTATGGCTATATTTAAATGAGTTCGTTCCCAAAGTACGTGTGCCTGAAGTTTTCTTAATGTTCTCACACTGAATGGATTTGTATCTCAATTACAAATGAGTTTTGGTATGTAAAACAAGTGACCTATGAAATCGTTATCATTTAATCAAAAGTTATAGGCATAGCAAGATGAAGATTATCAACGATTCGCGTTCATTACAAGACACAGCATGCTTAGTTGTGTCTAGAAACAATATGATAAATTAAGTCACAAAGTATAAATATTTTCGAAGCTGATCAAACTAAAAATAAATAATACGCATTCGTAACAAGAAACCTGCCTTGTTGCGAAAAGAACAGATATTTTCGTTGCAGAAAAGGTTACATTGATAATGGGTTTAACCCAACAATAACGCAATCATGACTCGTTAGTACCAGTTTAAAGTTGGCTAGTAACGATGTAAAAGTATGAATTGTAAAATATATAGAAAGATAAAATCCTCCAGATTGAAGCAAAAGTATATTCATACAAAGTAAGTAGTAAAAGTTAAATATTTTAAAATTATTTGAAAGTTATTTAAACAGAAATTGAAGGATAAAAGTACAAAGTAAACAGTCGTCAAAACTTAACATTTGAAAAGTTGGAAATTCTCGACTGCTTATGTTATTAAGTACACATTTCTTCCAGAGCTTTAGCTTTGAAAACTGTGTATTCAAGTTAACTGTCATTTTTAATTATGAATATCTTTCTTTAAAACCTTTTGTTCCATCATGTATGATTTTGGACTATAGCAATTTTAAGGAGAAAATAAAACAAAAACTTTGGTATTGTTTTAGATATGATTCTAGGGTGTAACGTAACAAAGGATTATGAACGAACTACGCTGGCTAATACTGAGTCAGTGTTGTATTGAACGTGAGAAAGAAAATGAACACAAGGCTGGAATGTATAGAATGAACAACACAAAACTAAGACTGTGTTCAACAATGTACGCCCATAATACAAATACTATCTTTTAGTGCAAAAATGGACAGACCGGAAAATACAATAAAAAGATTCCTTTATTATATTGACTACGACAAATGAACTTTAAGAGCATTCATCTGTCTACGTATATATCAATGGAGATAATTCTAAATATAAATTAAGTATTACAATTATGTGCGTATCTTTTCCTATTTATTTGGCGTAATTTATTATTACTTCCAATTATTAAATTTCAGCGCCAAAACAAGCGCAAAAAGTGACATTATCCAACTGTTTTGTTTCAACTCTTTTTATCAACCTTTAATTTCAAGCGATGAGTTACAAGTTCAAATTGCGAGAGAAAAATATTTAACCAAAGGTAATGTTATTTGTTTCCTATTATCCAAAATATGTATACATTCAAAACTAATAGCTCACAAAGTGAATATAAATGATCCTTCCTTGGAATGGTTACTCTCAGATTGACATTATTTGAGTAATCCCATTGTTATATGGTCATGATTTTATTCCATATGTGTATGTTTCTTCTATTAATTTTTGAGTAAGGGTTTGTACACCATTTAAACATACATATCAAGGGAGACAACTTGTGTGGTCATGATCACAGCAAATGTGACGGACGTCCTCATACGATACGATAGTTACTCGATTAAATACCTCACAGCGGATCTAGCTAAAGCAATACGGCAAAACAACTGTAGGTGGTCCATGCTAAAGTAATACAGGAAAACAACTTAAAGCGGGCATAGCTTAAGCAATACAGTAAATAATCTTAACTCGGGCCTTGCTAAAGCAGTACGCCAGACACATTTAAACAGGCCTTGGTATAGCAATAAAACAAAACAGCTTAAATCTGGCCTAGTTAATGCATTACGGCCAAACACCTTTAAGCGGGCCTTACTAAATCAATATGGCAAAACACCTTAAAGCAGGACTTGCTAAATCTAATAATAAATTTTGCTACCAAATTATAATTTGTCTAGACAGAAGAATAATTTATTATAATAAATGGTGCAGAATTTTAAAAGGTTTGGGAATTGTAGCTTGAGCTTTATAAGTTTATTTATTATGGACTTGAGGCCAATTTTTTTGTTTTCTTCTGTTTTTAATTGAGTGCGTAATGAAAAGGTTTAAAGAAAATACATAGAACAGGATAAAGTACCGACTTACTCTAGGAACCCACATAAACAATAACGAAACAACTAATAATCTGAATTGATATAAAAATGTGTTGTGATTATACAATATTTGTCATCGGTATTATATAGTCATTACGGTGCTCACGTACCGTTATGTATTCTACATGCCATATATGGCAAGCCAATTCAATAATTAAATCTTTTGAAAATATTGCTCCTCATGGTTTGATCTGTGACAAAGCTATAGAACTTTCCGAAGTGCCGACAACAGTGAGACTAAAGTGCCATTGTCGTGTCTTGGAAAATGACCAGCTATTTTAATGTTCAGTCAAGTAAAGGAAAAAGTATACATGAGCAATTTTAAGACAAACAAAATAAGGAAATTTCGACAGAGTCACCCTTACCTACAGTACCGGATTTAGGCATAAGCTAAACAAGCTACAGTCGATGTCCTCAAAGTCTGAACTCAGTCAGAAGGAGTCCCTCAAATTTATTTTATACCAAATATGGCCACTGTAGCTTTTCATAGATCAGAGCCTCGCTTTGTCTAAATCTGGCACTGCTTACCAAAATAATTCCGCTCCAAGGATCGGTCACACACACATAAATACAAACATAAACACACACACACACACACACACACACACACACAAACTCACATGTGTGTGTGCCACTTTTACATACCAATCTATCCCTACCTAACTATTTACTTACCTATAAATCTACACAATTACCTACTTAAATGCATAAAGACATGCTCATATATGGTACATCAACTTCAGTAATAGATTTCCTTTCAAAGACAGTCGAGTAAGGAAGCCGGAAAAGTATGTCTCGAGAACCATTGAGAAAACCAGACTGATTTTCTCGCGACACTAGTTATTAATTTTGGTTGAGACAGCTTGAGCAGCAGGAAATAGAAAGATAATTGGAAATATAGATTAAATATCGGTGTTCACAATGGGAATGGACTATACTGTGAACTGCAGCAAACTCAATGTAATTCTTTTTCCCATTGGAACCAACAAAATCAATAAGTATAATAATATGATATAATCTGACACAAATCAGCAGGAATAATAATAATAATAATAATAATAATAATAATAATAATAATAATAATAATAATAATAATAATAATAATAAAATAATAACAAAAATTAAATGATGATGATGATGATAATAATAATAATAATAATAATAATAATAATAATAATAATAATAATAATAATAATAATAATAATAATAATAATAATAATAATAATAATAATAACAATAACACAAAATGATATTTGATTGTGATTTTACAGATATGTAGTAAAAGCATTAAACAAATATTTCGGTTCGATTATATAATACAATTTCTGTATATGTCCATTTTTGTTTATCTGTCCTGACCTCTAAAGCTTTCTCTGATCAATAATTTCACTCTAGATATGTGTTATGTCAGCTACGGGGATTTATTTTTATGGATTTCTTTCTGAAATCAGTTGTCAATGGGGATCTTTATCTGACTTATCAAAAATAGCAATATTGATATTGAAAAATGGGACCTAATTTTGCAGTACATATCAACAGGAAAGACATAGATGTGATGACGATTTTAGTTGTACACAATTTAAGAGAAGAACAAATTAAGTCTGCGAATCATGAAGCAGTAACATTGATATGAAGGTGATTCGTAGACCGTACTTTTAACATATCAACATTCATGTAAACAATGTATAAAAGGTTTGTATGAACAGAAATATTATCTTTCTTCAATTTATCTCAACTTTAGCAAACTGAGCAAGCAAATGACTAACAAAATCCAATTTTCTCTTGAATTATTATATCAATCTAAACTAAAAATGAATATTTATTATTTTGCCTTTACAAAATATTGAAATTTTCAACATATCGTTATACTTCATGATATTGTAATAATCTGTAATGATGTCATATCGTGAGATATCGTTATACCAAATCATCATCATCATCATCATCATCATCATCATCATCATCTCTCTCTCTCTCTCTCTCTCTCTCTCTCTCTCTCTCTCTCTCTCTCTCTCTCTCTCTCTCTCTCTCTCTCTCTCTCATGAAATGAGATATACTATAGTACAATTCATATGTGTCATGAACGTTCATTTAATCCTTTCTAATTGAATAAATTTGTTCGTGTAAACGTTTATAATAAATTTCTTTAACCAAAGTCTATTCAGCCCTGATTTCTGAATGCTCTGCATCTTAACTGTCATCAATAAACTCCCAGACGAAAATTATATATTGCTATTGACTCTAACAATGATGACCATGTTTTAACTTTGGTCAAAATAAGAGCGCGTCGAGTGGAATCATCACAATCGGTGCCGAACAATTTTTTTAAAATTAATCTTCGTAGTTTTCATTATAACATCACAGCGCGCGGTATTCAATCCCGATTGTACTGGAGCACACCTTTAGGTTCATTCGTCCAAAAATGTATCAGTACTTTAACATCGATTTTGCCGTATTCACATCTTGGGGCGTCTAAATAATTGCCTTAAAAAGAAATATGAATGTATACGAATCCAAATAAAATGATTACTTGCCACTTAAAGATTTGTAACATCAAATTATGTAAATGATACCCATTAATGAAATAAGCTGTGTTAAATGCCTACATGGCCCATGTGACTTGTGCTATCATACTTGAGCACTAATATTTCCCTTTCCTCGCTAAACAGAGAACAATAATAAATCAAAACATTTTGCTCGATTGCTGCATCTAAATTATATTCGATAAACCAAAGATTGGTAGCAAATAAATTTTATTCACATATATATATATATATATATATATATATATATATATATATATATATATATATATATATATATATATATATATATATAAAGAATACAAATCATATGGCGAATAACAATCCTTTCAAGCGCACTGGATCCACCAAGGAATCACGTGTGTCAGGGATTGATTAAAATAGATGCAATAAACTGACGATGAACAGTGCGAAACTAGTAACTAACTAGCCTGAGCGCTTTCGACTCTTAATGAGTCTTTTTCAAAGGCAAATACAAAACATATATACGACAAACAAATAAACACAAAAACGTTGTGTTTGTAAACCTCTACATGGCTGTCTCCACATGGGTTACTATGTTCTACTAGTGCATAGTTTTCATTTTCTAGTCTTCTTGGTTTAGACCGCTTGACGGCTTTGTATTCTTTTCGCCAACACGAATAAACAACATGTAGTTTTGCCTATATATAGTGTTGTCGTTAGTAGTGGTCTTGACACCTATTCTTTCAATTGACCTTTACATGATTTTATAGCTCAACCAACCAACTAATTCATTATCTCGCTATGTGAAGTCACTAACGCAATAATATAGCAACATATGTCATATTTTAGTGTGTAGACTGGCTAGCGGTTCATTGGGACCTTTAAAACATTTCGTGGTGGGGTACTTTCGGTTAGGTTGTAAACCAGCCACTCGCGGTCCTAACCCATGCTTTATCATTTGTAAATGCTTGTGAAGAAATTTCATTGTAGCAACATATAAAATATTTTGGTGTGTATACTGGCTAGCGGTTTATTGGGACTTTTACAACATTTTATTTTTTTTATCCTGTCATTTAGGTTGTAAGCCAGTCACTCGCGATCCTAACCCATGCTTTATCATTTGTAGATGCCTGTGAAGAAATGTTATTGTTTTCATTAGTACGCATAAAAAAGCTGCATCATCAACAACACAATCGAATAATCTCCAAAACATCCTTGAAAATATAAAGTGTCGTAACGGACAAAAACCGGTATTAAGAAAAATACAGTTAAAATTTGTGTCATATGTCGAGAATTCCTATTGCACGTGTTGAGTCAAACTGTTGGTGTCAAAAAATGCGTTTCATATTTCGATATTTGCAACTTCATCTGTTCTATCACACAGAGGTAGTTGAAAGTTCCAAATTATGTGTTGAGTTTTAGATTTTTTTCTTTTAGATTCCACAGCGATAGTTGATATTTCTGATTCGTATGCCTATAATTCTGTTTAACAAACTGAGTAAAAGTGGTTGCCTTCAAAGTTCTATTTTATATGTCGTGTTACTAAATTGCATTTGCTGAAATAATCAGCAGTGATTGAAACTTTCGTTTTGTTTGTCGAGCTTTTAGATACAAATGTTTGATTTACACTACTGTTGCTAGTCGAGAATTTCAATTTTACACATTAAACCAAATTGTTTGTATTGAAAGTCACATTTCATATAACAAGTTTTTAGATTTTGTGTTGCAATTGCACGTCGGTGGTTGAGTGTTCTTTGCCTTATGTCCAGAAAAGTAGGGAATACATTATTTTATGCGTACCCCTTTATTTATTTTTTGCACATTTATATTTCTTGTGATCTTAATTACGTAGGTGGTATTTGCTTGAAATGAGTGAATAATGACTATAATTAATCAAGATGAAATATATCCCTTATTACTCGTAGGAAGCAATTTTTATTTATATTTTATGCTCAAACGTATTGGCCAGCAAGATGTAGTGTATAACAGATTGAAAAGCAAACTTATTACTGAATTCCACGCGACTATCAGAGATTTACGATATGGTTTGCTGGGTTTTATGATTATTTGCACAAAAATGTAAACAATAAGTTATAGTTCTTTCTGGATTCAATGAAAAGTACCAAATTAAAATTCTAACATATTCGCATCTTCGTGCTTTTGAAATTAAGTCGTGCTTACCGCTCTTATGTAAACTTGATAAACATAAAATAGAATTTAGTGGTTATAAAATGTTATCCATGTCTATTGATGGCGAGTGAAATATCAAGACAAAATATGGACCGTGATTTTGCGTTTATCTCGTGCTAGCTTGATTTGCATTATTTTCTGCACCAAGTGCAGGCTGAAGTAAGCATTCTAAATCTGCGTGAACAACAAACAACAAACGGTATTTTCATCTTGTTTTGACATATTAAATTGAATTACACTTTCTTTGTCACCAGGCATTGTTATTCGTGGCACATTAGCGCATTACTGAAGATATTGTGTAGTTATTAATTGCTAGAACAGCCATTGTCAACGGTGACAAAATCTTGGTCTTGTTTCCTATACTGTTGCCCAACTAGTCCATTCAACATTTTGATCCAAGTGTAATGTGTTTTATTACACATCAAGTTTATCGTTGATTGAGAAGCTCTAGGTAAATCCATCTTGGATAAACATTTTCATTCTCATCAAGACTGTATATATTAACAGAAACATTAATTGTCGCTCAAACTATATTATTTGATTTTTAGCAACGAGAAAGCAAATGCCGGAAAAATTTAGTTTTAATGTATAACCAAAATATTTGTCAACACGATCCCGATTTTTTTTCAGCCGTATGCATCATTGGAAGCACTTGTTATCAAAAATTTGACGTTGGTACAGCACTTTTTATACTTTTGTGGAATATCAATAAACGAATTACCACGTAATACGTTTTACTTAATCGTATGAAAAAATAATTCGGAAATCATTTCAAATTTCTCCCTAACTTTACTGAAGAATCACTTGGATGAGTAAGGAAAAGTTTGTTCATAGTAAAACGTGTTTCGATTTTGATGTATGAAAGGATCATCAATCTCTTCATTAACTACTCCGTCGTTGATGGCTCCTTCGTTTTGTGACGTTGCTTGTAATTTCGACAGTATCACAAGATACAAGATACTGCACCAAACCTTTTACACTTTTGTGAACATCAATTTAACGCTCTATTTTTGTTTATAGCAGATAAATAGATTAGTTGAGGTAAAGTTAACAAGTACAGGTAATTTATCCAATTAATAGTTATTATCAACTTCTGAAAAAAGTTGAATATATATGGTTGTGCTTTTTGTTTTTCTCCGAGCAAACCTAACAAACCTTTCTCCTGTAATTGCTTTGGCTCGTCCGCAGACAGTGCTGGTGTATCTGTTTTCCAAGAGCATCTTTGGTAATCGGTCCAAAAGGTTGTTGGTTTTTTTTCTGTCCTTGTCGTTCGTCTTGTACTCGTTTCTAAAACGTCGCTCTTGCCGCAGCAGATTTCGTTATCAAATCAATTTTTGTTTGTCCATTTTACTTCAAGTTCATTATACAAAATTTGTGCGTGATGTGTCCGCATCAACGGCAGTTGCACAAATTTGTCATTACATGAAGGAAACAATTATTTTAGAATCACGTGTTTGCTTATCAAACAGAAAGATATTGGATCTGCGATTACCTTCTGCGATTGTTGATTTATAATACAACTCGATACACTTATCTTTTACTAAGTCACCACTTGCTGAATTGCAATATTTCGAACATCAATATTGTCAAACTCGAGAATAATATAAATATATTCAGGCATATAAACTTATCCACGTTATACAAACCTTGGGCAAGAAAAACTTTTTATTATATGACAAAGACAAATAAAACCGTACTTTATTCATCTCGTCCTTAATTACCAGAATATCATCAAAAACATATATTTTATGTTCTTTCGAATTAAGTGTTGTTTTATAAAAAAAAATTCGCTAACATTAAGTTCATTACGTAATTTGTTGTTTTATTCGCTTATTAGTATAGTATATTTATCATGTGGGTTAATTGTGGAAATAGGCTACAGTTGTCGTTGAGCAGTAAATTCATTAACAAATTTGTTTTACTAGATTCTGTGGACCAATTATGAGATAATAACATTCTGGCAGTTCGTTATATTTGTGTTTTACTAATTGCTTAGTATCAAAGTTTAATATTGACTTCTTTTTGCGTGAAAATAAAAAGGGTGAGCTATAGCGAAAAAAGTTGGAAGAACATTAACAGGTTCTATATCGGCATACATTTTAACAAACGGTAAATTTAATTTATCAGGGTATTTGAAAAAAAATCCGGCCATGCAAAGACCGATGACTTGTCAATATCAGATTAACGACTGCCAATTCCTGAAACTACCTATCAACCGATAAGTGTAAGTAATATATAAGCTGTAAGCTATGTCCAACTAAAATTAGTTGACAATAGCAAGCTAGATAAAATATGTGAAATAAATACCAGGATTATATTAATATGTCTAGTAAAAAGATTTTTGGGTTGGAACAAACGTTTCAGCAAGCAAGTTCTAACATATGCCAACCAATATTTTTTTTTTTCTGTTATTAATCCTGTTGTAAACAAAACCGTAGAAATGATGACTGTCAGCATAATTTTTCAAATAACGCAACAGTACCAGGATTACGAATAACTTCACCTACAGCTCTTTAAATGATAATGTAAGCTGTGTACTGCTAAAAGGCAAATCAATGCCGTTCTTAAAAGTAGACGATGGTATACTGATATGATCAATTGTCATGGAAAATGACATAATAACATCGTTATATGTTGTTGTTGTTTTTATCTTTGACTAAGATCTAGTAAACAAAATGTACCCGTACCTTAATTATGAAAATACAAATATAATAAAAACTTTTAGCGATGCGATTAATTTATATTTACCTCTTGTTGGTAATACCATTACAGGACCAATTAATATGGGCACCGAAAAATAACGTCATCGCATTCTTTAACTGTTGATGAAGATTTGGATAATAAAAATATGTTGGTAATAATTTTTAACCGAAACCGGTGCAGTTTATAATATTGCTACCAAATATGTAAAACCATGTTGGCATTGCAATGACAGGACTAATAGACATGGGCGCTAACAAAATAACATTACCTTATACTCCAGTTAATACATCAGTTCTAACAAATAAAGCTTATGTAGACAGTGTTATTTGGTGGCTTTACAAAACAGATCTAAAATTAATGATGGATATATTTTAACGATGGCCGAGTCGTTCAATAAAAGAACAGGATTCGTTTTATAATGATCAATACAATATCCTCTAAATAACCCAAATTATGCTTTTATTTTTTCTTCGTTTTTGGAGGTCAGGATCGGACGGCAAACTGAGAAACATCAACATTTTCATTAATATGTCCTGTTGCACTTGCTATTTGGTAATTTCATTTGCGCTGCCGATTAAATTCTGGTATTGGTTGAATTTATAACTGGCACTTGAACGGATCTGCCACTTGGGTAACGCAATACGATACATCAAACACTTATATTTCAACAGTGCAATATATTACGATTCCAGCTGTAAATACAGTAACAAAGTACTTGTGTTTTAGAATATACCTTGTCGCAGCATAAATCCCGTATCCATGATTAACTGCGTTTCAGTTATATACTGCCGATGATCAGTTTTAGTGTAAATAAGTTGTTAACATACAATATTAGCCAAACAGTGTAAAATAATGTCGGAGCCAAGAATAATAAATAAAACAAATGACGTTTACAAATATGAATTTTATCTTAATTTTGATTTTAAAGCATTAAATCCTGATAATATAAATTTACAGCAATTAGATGTAAATACATAAAAACTAGGAGGATTATATAAGACTTTTGGAAAAGTTAGTAATTTAAACGCGGGGCCATAACTGTAAGACGCAGTAAACAATCATGATACAATAAACAGATGATTTTAAAGAACAAGATCGAATTGAATAATTGTTTATAAAATATTGCTCAAGTTTTCATGTTGAAAATACTGACTAAATAGTGAGATCGTATTTCATAAAAGTACAAGCTCACGGTGGAAGAAACAAGATGAAAAACGCACAAAAAATATCATAATCATCTTAATAAACTAGCGGAAGACAAAATAAAAAATAAAATTTATCAACAACATTTGGTTCGTGAAAAAGGCTACAAGTATTTACAAGTTTTAGCAGAATACTTCGGGTAATATCGTATTTACCCCTGCTAATGACCGGCGCTGGTATAATATCAAGCGGTGTATCAATAAATCCGTATTTGTTAATGATATCTGGTGTTGTTGTTTCTCTTAGAACAACGTTATAAAATATTGAGCCTAAACTAGAAATGAAAAAATGATTGCAAAACGCAAGTATTATTATAAAAGTGTATTAGATCAAATCCTATCTTATTTGCGTGGCGTCAAGTACGATATGGACGATTTCATACGTGATTTTCGTGTCATTGACGGCATTTTAACTGATTTTTACCTAGTGACATATCAGAAAAGATACGGCGATAGTCAAGAGGCTTACTTTTGTCTAACATTAATAATCATTCCTGATAATCTTCAGCCCTGACATAGTTGGGGAAACAACTTTTATCTAACAATAATAATAATTCCTGACATTTATAAGCCCTAACATAGTAAGGCAAACAAAAATATTTTCAATAGTAGAAAAAGATTTCCTGGATTGGAGACACAAAAGGATCCTGACAAGTACATGTCGTTGAGTATAATTATCAAGTTCCTTGTCATAAATTTATTTCAGGTATTTCACCTTTAGGAATCTGCGTGAGGTTCGCACGTTTTACAGCACTGAAAAGATATATAATAGTTAATAGGTAAATTAAACAAATTTCTTTTTTGGTACTGTAAATGATAAATTTAATTTACTTTAATGCGCTGAGCAGAACAATTCGATATAATCCTCAACCGATCTTCCTCCATAAACGCTGAAACCATCACTCGCCTTCTCTAGGTCTCAATCAACGCTTCCCTCTCGGATTCACCAAGTCTCATAGAAGTAAAGGAGGCAATTAAAAGACTATCCAGTGGCAAAGCCCTAGGTCCTGACTCCATTCCAGCGGACGTCTACGCAGCTGGTTGTCCCCGACTGATGCAGAAGATTATTGACCACTTAGTTTCCATGTTGAACCAGAAAAGCATTCCACTGGAGTTCAGACACGACTCTATTGTCCACCTCTACAAGCGGAAGGGGAACCGGGCAAGCATACAACAACCAACGTGTCATCACTCTATTATTCATTGCAGAGAAGATACTGGCCAGAATTCTGCTAAATCGACTAACAGTTCACCTGGGACAAGGCTTGCTACCAGAGATTCAGTGCGACCTTAGACAGGGTCGAAGCACCGTGGATATGATTTTTGCAGTCAGACAACTCCAGGAGAAATGCCAAGAGCAGAATGTCGGCCTCTACACCACTTTTTTGGATCTCACTAAGGCTATTGATACTGTAAGTCATGAAGGTATGTAGAGGATAATGGCAAAGTTCGGATGCACTGAGAAATTAATCACCATGATCTGTCTATTCCACGACGGCATGCTCGCTAGAGTACGGGATGATGGAGAGTTCTCCCTGCCCTTTCCAGTGACAAACGGTGTCAAACAGAACTGCTTTCTAGCTCCGACTCTGTTCAGCATGGTGTTCACAACGATGCTTAAAGAAGCTTACCGTGAGGGTGACGTTGGCATTGACATCCGGTTTAGGGCTGATGGAAACATCTTCAACTTGAGAAAACTGAGGGCTAAGATCAATGTCCAGGACTTTTGACGACTATGCTTTTAATGCTTGTACTCAGTCTGACATGCAAGAAAGTATGGTTCCCCAAAGCCTACACATACTTCGGACTCACAATAAGTACGACGAATACGGAAATCATATACCAGTCTGCGTCTTCAATCCCCTACCCTGAATACAGCATTATTATCGATGGCCAGACGCTCACTGCTACTAACAAGTTCATCTATCTTGGCAGCACCTTGTCACGCACAGTTTCCATCGATGAAGAGGTCATCCTCAGGATTGCTCGTGCAAGCGCAGCCTTCCGCAGACTTCACAATTATGTGAGGAAAAGAAGAGGAATCAGCCTACTAACCAAAATCAAGGTGTATCGCGCAGTAGTACTTTCCCACTCACCCTTGTACGCCTGTTATACTTGGACTGTGTACAATCGCCATGAAAGACAGCTAAATTCAATCCACATGGGTTGCCTCAGAAATCTGCTCCACATCAAATGGTAGGACAAGACTTCAGACACAGAAGTCCTTCAGAGAGCTGAGATGACAAGCGTCCATGCCATGCTCAGAAGGTCACAATTCTGATGTGCTGGCCATGTCTACCGTATGCCTGATGACCGCATCACAAAGAGGCTACTCTATCGGGAAATACCTGAAGGCAAGCGTTCGAGAGGACGCCAAAAGAAACAGTACAAAGACACACTCAAAGCTTGATTAAAGTGATGTGGCATTGATCCAGACAGCTGGGAGCACTTCGCCCAAGACCGCGGTGTATGACGTCGCCATATCAACTCGGTCGTAGCTGCTTCTGAAAAGCGCCGGATCAATGAGAACAAATATAAACGTCAGCAGAGGAAGAACAGAACCAACGCAAACCCTCAATCGATCCAGGCCCCTGCAATTCCCTTCCCTCATTGACCTAGACTCTTAAGAACACGGATTGGCTTCACAAGTAATCTGCGCACTCACAGACCAGCCCAGACGAGAAGTCATGGTTGTTTTCGAGAACAAAGGACGAACGATTGTGTTAGTAGTTCAGTTTCTCAAGGATTATTTGCGTCATAAGCAATCTGCTTGGTGTTGATGTGCCTTTAAGTGCACAAGAATTGTTCGTTACAAAAATACACAAGATTGTGCCATGAACGGCACATCTTTCTTTACCTTACGTAACGCCTGCACCAACCCACCCATCGTGCCTAGCCATTTTAGAGTTGCGTCTCCACACAAGATTTTATTTTCCCTTTTGTTCTGCGTCAGACCGTTCTTATCTTTCTGGCAGACATTTTATCCCATCCTGCCCATTACTCAGCTTATAAAATTCTCCTTCCATTTCTCACAATCCAAACGTATTATTTCAATGGATGAACTTTATATAAATTTTATTAAGTGTACAAGTCAACTAATCTATTTGCAGATTATTCAACAATATCATCAAGAATATAAACAACAGCAATAATAATAATAATAATAATAATAATAATAATAATAATAATAATAATAATAATAATAATAATAATATTGACGATGACGACGATGATGATGATGATGCAAGAGTACAAAGGTGATGGCGTGACAGAGCCGACCCCCAACCCGCCCTTCCCACTAAAAGATAAAAAATATTTAGTGCGAAGCCACCAGAAAGTTTCCTTTTGCATGTGTTCTTTACATTCAGATAGCTAAAATTATGCCATGGAAACGCTTAAATTGCAGAAGGTCCTGTAAACTACATTTCTAAAACCGCCCCTACATTTAATGATAAAAAGAAGTGCCTTTGATTGTGAGACAAAAAACAGTGACCTTTATATAATGGAAGGCAAAGGCAAGTTATTCAATAAATGAAAATAATTACGTTGGATCTCATGATAATGGTGATAAAATTTAATATGCAAGGATATAAAAGAGGAATTTTAAAACTTTGGCAAATTGAAAATGTAAAAATTATTGATTGGAATGGAATACATTTATTTTTTGTTGAAATACTCTAGGACGATGGTGGCAATCAACCGTGCTTAAATTATTTGCAATAAATATTTGTATTTTAAATGTAGTATTTGGAATATCAAAAATCCTAAAGAATGCATAGTGTCCTTAAACAACATACGTATGGTTAACAGACAATGTTAATGTTAATGTCGTCAATGTTAACGACTTCACTCGATATGTTAAAGCATATGACTTGCCTCAATATGTCAAACTGCAATTTAAGATATATGAAGTAAGACTTCCAATTTCCGCTATGCAACAAAACAGATTACATCTTAAATATCGGCATAGGAAACTTTACTTTCAACCACCGACATGTAAATCTAAATATTTCGCTATATAAAATGAAGTTTCCAGCACAAATAATTTCATTAAACATGTGAAGTTAGAATTTCGCATTACAACATTGAATTTTCAAACACGGATGCGTAATTTAGAAACTAAATTATAAAAAAAAATCAACGTAGGAAATTGAATTGACAAGATTGTTGAGGATTCTAACAGATAAAATGTCAAACTTCGACTTATGAAATGGAACTTACAATTCAAACATCTTGATTCTACACTGAAAGTGGAATTCCCGATTTGCAACGTCGTTTCATCCACTGCTGTGTAAAACAACCAATAAATGTAGAAGTTCGATATGTGGCATGATGTCTCACCCAGGCACATTATTCTGACACCTGGCCAACCAGTCCTAACCTTAACCGTAGTGCCGAGCGCCAAGCATCCGATGCGGACGCTCTAGTCACTAGGCCACAGGAGCGGTCTAAACCTAAATAACATTAGGAAATTGATACAGGGAAATCTTATCTTATTGCTAGGGACGCTTGCTATTTTAGTAGTAAATTATTTGCCGTATGAATGACATCATGTCTAAAAATATTATTACTCCGTGAGATCTAACAATTTTTTGTGATGTAACATTTTGCATCAAACAGAATGCATGAAAAGCTGAAATAATTGTGAAAAGAAAAAGCAGTCGAGAGTTACACAATATTGCAAATGAAATAACAGTGTTATTTGATGCATTCACTTTGTTCTACAGACAGCTATCCAATTATCTAAAGAATATAATCTCTCTCTCTCTCTCTCTCTCTCTCTCTCTCTCTCTCTCTCTCTCTCTCTCTCTCTCTCTCTCTCTCTCTCTCTCTCTCTCTCTCTCTCTCTCTCTCTCTCTCATCCGTTTCAATAAGGGGTATTGTAGAATTTACAACCGATGATTTGCATAATCCTTAATAAATATGCTATTAAAGAAGTGCGTCATATGTGAGTCAAATTTTCATTTTCGAAAGCAAATATAAATACTTAAGGATGAAACATACACATGCATACACATGGCGATGGGTACCATTTACTCGCGGACCTGGGTTCGAAACTCCGTAGAGTACGAATTTAATTTCTCTACCCTGTATGATAGTATTGTTTGTATTAAACTATATATATATATATATATATATATATATATATATATATATATATATATATATATATATATATATATATATATATATATATATATATATACATGGAAAGATGTATTTATGCACGCACGAACGCACGGACGTACGTACGTACGTACGTACGTACGTACGTATGTATGTATGTATGTATGTATGTATGTATGTATGTATGTATGTATGTATGTATGTATGTATGTATAAATACGCTACATTAAATATGATACAATGATATTCACTTGTATTAGGTGGAGAATTAGTGCTTAAGTAAACTAAAGTGTGAGATGATATACAACTTGTTGCCTGCCACAAATTATAAAATGAATGAATAATGTCGCTCTGTCTACATCAATTAATGTATCAAAGAATCGATAAAATAATCGATTAAACTATCTTTCATCAAATAATGTAAAACATTTGTTTACTGCATATTTTGGGCATTTATGCTAATGTACCCTCTGATGTGCGGGATATTCCTTCTATAGCTGCGACAAGTTCCCACCCCTTTTCACACACAGCACGTGAAAAAATATTTTACTTGAGCGAATATCTCTTACTGTTTGTAATATCCTACCAACACAAATATTTGTGGAAGCGATAGGATTTAGAAGAAATAGGAAATTTTTCATTATATTTGAACACCCTCACTCGACTCCGGTCTCAGCTTGGTGTAGTAACCATTATATTTGAACACCCTCACTCGACTCCGGTCTCAGCTTGGTGTAGTGACCAATATATGACAGTGTTTTGTTTGGATTATTATTAATGCTGAAAGATGTAGCCATTCATTCGAACAATCGTTTAAAGACGGCCATTTAAAATCAGAATTTATAATACGGTTTTCGCTGACAACTTATTCAGACTTCGAATGCTAGTAATATGAACCAATGCTGGCCAACCAAACCCATATATACACTATTTATTTCTACTCATTTTCGGGGGGGGGGTCTCCCATACAGTCTGTGCCCTGAGTCCTTAATGCCGAGTAACAATGTAATATTAGTTTGATTTACTTTAAGGGACAAAATTCATTAAAGTTGCAGATATTTAAAGTACTTGTAAGTGTTGCCTCCCTTGCATCATTTATTTGATATACCATGACCTGGACAAACTTTACATATTTATAGTTAAACTATTTTAATATCCAAACCGGTGAAAAGCATTTGATAACTTTTCCATCAATGTCTTTTTTTAAGTTATTCTTTTTTATTATTAACGTGCACATTAGGTACTCGGAATGTTTATTTTTCACTTTTGTTTAAAAGTTCAGAAGCGTACAACAAACAGCAGACATCGTTGATTCAGTTAGTAAAACAGGTGTTTTTATTTCGCTATTCTTAAAATCGGATAATAGTTCGATAAGACCCTATCAATCATTATTTGTTCTGTGATTTGATTCAATTTTATTTCTTTATGATTATTAATGTCCACATGTAAATGAGTCATTACTTCAATATTCTCACACCAGCATGTGTATTATTTTACAACTTTTAACGCCTGACATACAAACAAAAATACATTTAGTGAGTACTACATTCACTATCTATGTAAAAATGAAATTATTTTTAATGAATATGTTTATCACACACACACACGTACACACATATACACACACATGCATGGTAATTGAAATATGACTCAATGAGAACTATAAACTTCGGAGGCTGTAAGTTAATTTCCATTTTGGGGGAAGCACGAAATTTAAGCTATCTTTGTGAGATTTACTTCCTTCCCGTAATTTAGATGTTTAAAAATTTCCTTACCTATCTATTTCCCCTTCGTAACGGAGACGAATTTGCACTACTTAATTAATATGAATATGCACTTTCGTATAATTTATTCCCTCTTTGTAACTCTGATGGTTATCCACTTCCATGCCATTTATTTCGATTTTATTAAACAAGATGTCTATACGTTTCTGTACTATTTAGTTTGACTTCATAATTATGATGGGTATACGTTTCTGTACCATATATTTCCACTTGGTAACTAAGACGGTTGTGCATCATACATTTCCACTTCATAAATAAGACGAGCATGAACTTCAATGTCATGTATTTCAACTTAATAACTATGATAGTTATTCGTTTCAGTACCATATTTTATCATTTAAGCTGTGCATATTTCATCATTTGTCTGTTACGTAAATCTTCTTAATAAAAAATATATTAAGAATTTATGCTGCATTAAATCTAATTCCAATCCTTGACGAATGGGTACTTAAATAAGGAAATTGAAATCTCTTCTGGTTTTACTTTCTTCAAAGTATTCTTTTCCATTCTAAATGTGTATGTCATTTAGACCAATATAATTATATATTTTGATTTAACGTATGCGTTAAAGTATTCTAGATGAGGGAGTTCGTTGCTCTACAATGCACATTTTAAGATACCTATTGCAAATTAACACTGAATCCATCACATTTCTGACACGAAAACTTTAGTGTGACTGTTGATATAGCAGTCATTACGATTGCTATTGGTTAAGTCTTTTTTGACTGTACATTGATTGGGGGCTCAACATACAGGCTCGGTATCTTTGTCATTAATAAGCAAATATGTTCGTGTTGCCAGAGCGGCCCGTACAAAATGGGAGACTGGACCTAGAATCGAAACAAACTTATCTCACTTGAATGCTTGCGTGGAAGGTAAGAGCCTTGGTCAAACGACGACGGACGGCGACGCTCCGAGAGCCTTTGATTTCGGTTTCTTACTCGGGTGGCATAGAATAGTGGATAATCGCAAAAACTAATTAGCAAGCAAACGCGTGCAAACTAATGAGTCGTACTTCCCTAAGGACGGTATACTACTATAATCCAACGAACGAACGTGCTGCCAGAATGCAGTTCACAAGACTGAAAACGGAGCAGCTTGCTGAGATTTGGTCATGTGGTAAAATTACAATATCTGTCAAAATTATTTAATGGAGCCCTAATTATTTTAAAGGAATGAGGGATAGATAGTAAAACTGACACAATATTATAACTCTATGCTACCTTTAGTTTTTCACAGATAATGCACCCTACATTTTCTAATTTGCAAAATGTGTAAAAAGTAAAGAGAATTTTAGAGAGGGTGTGAAAATACCGTGACATTCATGCTGTGTACTAATGACATCACTGTTTGCAGCGTAACTCTAAGGAAAATGCCCGCCTCCATTCATGAGATTGGAAATTTGTATATTTTGTTCGAAATATTTGTAATATTTTCGAATATATTTAAAATAATTTAAGCAAAAAGAACTATTCTGCTTTTGACGATTAGGCGATGCTATGTTAAGGGGAAGTAACTCAATCTGCTTTAATATTATTGGAAAACTATTTACCTCTTATTCTGAAGAAAAAAAAAATCAGAGAGTATCGATGTTACAAACCTAATCCCTGCTCCCATAAAGTCTCCTGACTGCATTACATCATGACGTATGCTCACACATTATGGCTAACTATTATGTTTGAATACACCAATAAATTCTAGTAAAGCTATAAACGGAGATGTATATACAAGTAGCACCTACCATAAATTTATGCAAATAAAATGGTAATATTGTCTTCCTGTTCTGAGTGCAGATAACGAACGTCATACGAGCACTCGATAAGCCCCACAAGTCATTTAGCGTGCTAAAGTTCAATAGTCATGCATCTTCATAGTGTTAATGAAGATACGGATGGTTTCAATGATGACGCGATTTTTTATTGACTAAATAGTTCATTTGGAACTGTAATTTTTCTCGACTAAAAAAAAAACATTAATAAATAATTCAGTGAGCACAAACAAATGAAAGGGTTTACAGTCATTATGAAAAAGGATAAAATGCTGGTGCGAAGAGACTTCATGTGCACGTAACTAAGTAACAAATGTTTTGATGGCTTGTATTCGTCTAGGTTGATTTAGAGTTCGGATGGATGAAAGCCATGATTTTTACTCTTCAGGTCAGGGATGACTTTGTTACAAGTAAACAAAGTTTGACTATTACACAAACCTGAAAGAACTGAATGGTGCATACAGCCTCTTTTATTTAATTTTGAACACTATAATTAGGAGGCAAGTTATTAAATTCGGATTTTTTTATGCCAAATTATCTGAAATCTAAAAATGGACGTAGCAGTAGTAGAGGAAAACCAGGTTTTCAACTCACTTTGTTTTTTTACCCTCCAAACAAGTATAAATTATAGTCCTAAATTATCCCCCACCCCACCCCCTTTTTTTCCAAAATAAAACAGGGTTTTGACTCACCCTCCCCCACCTCTTTTTTTCCCCCTACTACTACCTGTAAACAGGTATTTTGTAACCAAACAAAACAACAGGTG